>PVLC010032431.1:0-12115 GCA_004027655.1 Graphiurus murinus
GGATCCTCCAGTCTCAGCCTCCCGAATGCTGGGATTACAAGTGTGCGTCACCACGCCCGGCTTAGTTCATGTGTTTTTTTTGGGGGGGGGTTACTGGGGATTGAACTCAGGGGCATTCTACCTCCGAGCTATACCCCCAGCCCTATTTTTTTATTCTTTATTTTGAAACCCGGTCTCACTAAGTTTCGGAGTGCCTCACTAGGTAGCTGAGGCTAGCCTCGAACCCGGATCCTCCGGTCTCAGCCTCCCGAATGCTGGGATTACCAGTGTGCGTGCGCCACCACGCCCGGCTCTTAGTTCATGTTTTATATATTGCCTTTTTTTTTTTTTAAACAGGGTCTCACTAAGTAGCTGAGGCTGTTCATGCACCTGTGATCCTCCTGTCTCAGAATCAAGTGTGTACCACCATGCTTCGCTGTACATTGCATTGATGTTTTTAGTTTTGGTGGGATATGTTTAGGAGTCCATACTTTAGCACACACCTGTAATGCCAGTACTTGGAGGGCCTGAGACAAGAGGACCACAAGTTTAAGGCCAGCCTGGGTGACTGAACAAGACCCTGTCTAAAATAAATAAGTAAATAAATAGAAAGGGTTGGGGGTATAGCTCAGTGGAAAAGCACCCCTGGGTTTATCTCCTAGCACCTCAAAAAATGTCTAGGAGGTTTTGTTTTGGTTTTTGCGGTACTGGGGATTGAACTCAGGGGCATTCTACCTCCGAGCTATACCCCCAGCCCTATTTTTTATTCTTTATTTTGAAACCGAGTCTCACTAAGTTGCAGAGTGCCTCACTAGGTAGCTGAGGCTGGCTGCGAACCAGGATCCTCTGGTCTCAGCCTCCCGAATGCTGGGATTACAAGCGTGTGCCACCACGCCCGGCTTTTGTTTTGTTTTGTTTGTGGTACTGGGGATTGAACCAAGGGGCATTCTATCTCTGAGTTACACCCCCAGCCCTGTTTTTTATTCTTTATTTGAAACAGGATCTAACTAAGTTGCGGAGAGCCTTGCCAAGTAGCTGAGGCTGGCTGTGAACTCGGATCCTCTGGTCTCAGCCTCCTAAGTACTGGAATTACAAGCATGCCCTGCCATGCCCAGTCTATTTAGTAGTATCCTCATACACCTATTATCCAAAACCTACTTTGTCCCATTTTCTTCATCTGAAAATAATAATATATAATTTTTACAGCATTCATGAAAAGGTTCTGCATCTTTCATGACATAAATGACATAAGCTAAAATCTGAGAAGGGGATCTTTTTTTTTTTTTTTTTTTTTTTTTTTTTTGCAGTACTAGGGATTGAACCCACAGGCATTATACCTCCGAGCTACACCTACAGTCCTTGTTTTTTATTCTTTATTTTGAAACAGGATCTCCCTAAGTTGTGGAGGGCCTCACTAGGTAGCTGATGCTGGCCATGAACTCAGATCCCCCCATCTCAGTCTCCCAAGTACTGGGATTACAAGCTTGCAACACCACGCCCAGTCAGAAGGTGATCTTTTCTGAAGGATTATCCCTGGATGGCATGGGAAGGTTGTCCTCAGATTCCCCCCCCCATACTGGGGATTGAACCCAGAAACATTCTACCTCTGAGCTACTACTACACACCCAGCCTTATTTTTGTTTTGAAACAGGTCTCTCTAGTTTCCCAAGGGACCTGGCTAAGTTGCTGAGCTGTCTTCTAACCTGTGACCCTCCTGTCTCCACCTTCCTAGTACTGGGATTACAGGTGTATGCCACTATACCCAGCTGGTCCTCAATTTTTAACCTGGTCAATTACAAAGTTTTTGTGTTGAGACTGTTGATTTAGCTGAGTGTGGTGGTGCATGCCTGTAATTCCTGCACTTGGGATGCTGAGACTCAGGGCTTGCAGGTTTGGGGCTAGCCTCAGCAACTTAGCAAGACCCCATTTCAAAATAAAAAGGAGCCGGGTGTGGTGGCGCACGCTTGTAATCCCAGCATTTGGGAGGCTGAGACTGGAGGATTCGGGTTCGCAGCCAGCCTCAGCTACCTAGTGAGGCACTCCGCAACTTAGGGAGACCCGGTTTCAATATAAAGAATAAAAAATAGGGCTGGGGGTGTAGCTTGGAGGTAGAATGCCCTTGGGTTCAATCTCCAGTACTGCTAAATAAATAAATAAATAAATAAATAAATAAATAAATAAATAAAGGGTAGCCGGGTCTGGTGGTGCACACTTGTAATCCTAGTACTTGGAGGCTGAGAGATAGGATCGAAGGTTCTTGGGCAGCCTCAGCAACTTAGTGAGACCCTCTGTTTATTTATTGTGGCACTGGGGATTGAGCCCAAAGGCATTCTACCTCCAGGCTATACCCCCTCCCCAACCCTTTCTGTTTGTTTGAAAGTCTTGCTAGGTTGCTGAGGCTTGTCATGAACCTGCAATCCTCCTATCTCAGCCTCCCAAGTACTGGAATTATAGGCATATACCACCACGCCTGGCTTATTTTTATTTTGAAATAGGGTCTTGTTGAATTGTTGAGACTGGCTTTGAACCTGTAATCCCAGTGTCTCAGCCTTCTAAGTACTGAGATTGCAGGCATGTGCCCTCATGTCGGGGTATCTTACAGTTTGTTTTTTGAACTGGGAATTGTATCCAGGGGCATTCTACCTCCAAGCTACGCCCCTAGGCCTTTTTAGTTTTTTATTTTATTTTTTTGTTTTGTTTTTTCGGTACTGGGGATTGAACTCAGGGGCATTCAACCTCCGGGCTACACCCCCAGCCCTATTTTTTATTCTTTATTTTGAAACAGGGTCTCACTAAGTTGCGGAGTGCCTCACTATGTAGCTGAGGCTGGCCGCGAACCCGGATCCTTTGGTCTCAGCCTCCCAAATGCTGGGATTACAAACATGCGCCACCATGGCTTTTAGTTTTTTATTTTGAAGCAGGGTCTTACTCGAACCTCTGAGACTCCTGTCTCAACCTCCTAAGTACTGGGATTGCAGGTGGGGGCCACCACACCTGGCCTTATGATGTAGTTTTTTCGTTTTTGTTTTTGATGGTGCTGGAGGTTGAACCTAGGGATATTCTACTTCTGAGCTATACCCCTAACCCTATTTTACTTTGAAACAGGGTCTCACTGAGTTTCTGGGGGCCTTGATAAGGTGTGTGTTTTACTGGGAATTGAATTCAGGGGCATTTTTCCTCTGAGCTATATACCCAGCCCTATTTTTATTTTATTTTAAAACAGGGTCTCTCTAGGTGGATGAGTCTTACTACTTGCTGAGTTTGTCTTCAAACCTGTGATCTTCCTAACTCAGCCTCCCAAATACTGGGATTATAGGCCTGTGCCTATAATCTTATGTTTGTGAGTGTGTGTGTGTGTGTGTCTTTTACTGGAAATTGAGTTCAGGGGCATTCTACCTCTGACCTATACCACCAGCCCTATTTTTTTTTTTTTTTCAGTACTGGGGATTGAACTCAGGGGCATTCTACCTCCGAGCTATACCCCCAGCCCTATTTTTTATTCTTTATTTTGAAACCGGGTCTCACTAAGTTGCAGAGTGCCTCACTAGGTAGCTGAGGCTGGCCGCGAACCCGGATCCTCCGGTCTCAGCCTCCCGAATGCTGGGATTACAAGCGTACGCCACCATGCCTGGCTACACCAGCCCTATTTTGATTTTATTTTGAAACAGTGTCTAACTAGGTTGATGAGAGTCTCACTACTTGCTGAGGCTTTCCTTGAACCTTCGATCCTCCTTGTCTCATCCTCCCAAGTACTGGAATTACAAGCATGTGTCACCATGTCTGGCTCGTGTTTTGTTTTGTTTTTTCTGAGACTGGGGATTGAACTTGGAGACATTCTACCTCTGAGCTACACCCCCAGCCATATTTTTTTAATTCTTAATTTTGAAACAGGGTCTCACTATGTTGCAGAGGACTTCTCTAAGTAGCTGAGATTAGCCACGAACCTATGATCCTTCTGTCTCAATCTCCCAAGTACTGGGATTATTACACACGTGCACTACGACACCTGGCTTACTCTTGTGTTTTTAAAATATGCCTTAAGCTTGTATGTAGCTCAGTGGCAAAGTGCTTGCCTCGCATGTATAATGCCCTTGGTTCCATTCTCAGTACCAAAAAAGATAAAAAATAAATAAAAATAAAATGTGCTTTAATATGTGATAGGAAGCCTGACTTAGTGGCACATGCCTATAATTTTAGCTACTTGAGAAGCTGAGACAGAAGGATCACAAGTTTTAGGCTAGCCAGGTCAACTTAGTTAAGAACCTGTGTCAAAGTAAAAATGAAAAAGTGCTGGGCTATAGTTCAGTGGTAAAATGCATGAGGCTCTGGATTTAATACCAAGTACCCCCTAAAAATATATATGTAAGCCACGTGTGGTGGCCCATGCTTGTAATCGCAGGAGGATTGCAGTTTCTAAGGCAGCCTTGGCAATTTAGGGAGATCTTGTTTCAAAATACAAAATAAACAGGGCTGGGGATGTAGTTCAGATGTAGAAGGCTTCTGGGTTCAATCCCCAGTACCCAAAAAATACATGTATATTTATGTGACAGGGCCTATTTTTAGGGAGTAGGTAGTTTAGGAAGGTGGTTTCCTATTAATGTTTAGAATAAAATGGGGAAGTTCCTTGTGTTATTCTAGTGTAGATTATTCTCATGGATTATTGCCTGATTGCTTCTTGTTTGTTTCCTGTGGGTTGAACCCAGGGCCTCATGCATGTATTTCTATATTTTTTAAATTGTAATACTTTGCCAGAGCTGTTCCAAGTAAACAATTGTTTTAATTTGGGAAAACCCAGAGTACCCAAAGGTGATTAGTGACATGTAAGTCATGATGGTGACTAATTGCATTTTTAGTGCTGGATATATTTGATAGTCCACTTTTTCTTTTAGGGTGCAAAAATGCAGAGCAATAAAACCTTTAATTTGGAGAAACAGAACCATACTCCAAGGAAACATCATCAGCACCATCACCAGCAGCACCACCAGCAACAACAGCAGCAGCCACCACCACCTTCAATACCTGCTAATGGGCAACAGGCCAGCAGCCAAAGTGAGTAGATGTTAGCTAAGCAGTGGGGTAGAAATAGGTTCCCTCTTGGGAAGAATTTCTTGGTTTGTATATTAGTCTCTCGGGATTATGGCCTTTATGGCATACCTGTTTTCTTCTTTTTCCTATTTAACTCTTAATACTTCCTAGGGTGGAGAAAGGCAAATTCCCTGAAGCCAAGGAGCAGACAAGTATGATAACATTTGGTATAGGTTGCTCAGCTGTGTTGACACATTCTTCTGCTAAACAGATGGTCTGTATGTTTCACCTCAGTTTGGTTCTTAGGGTTAGTCATCAGAAGACTGATAGTTGAAGGGAATGTAGAACAAGTCTTTAAGGTTTAGTGGAGAAGTCTGGTACTGTGAGTATACTTTTAGCCTGGGGCCTATGCCAGGCCATTTATAATCAGTAACATCTATATCTATTCACTCAGTAAACTTATTGCAGGCCTCTAAGACTAGAACCAATCTCAATTTTTTTTTCATTTCATTTTCTAAGGTTCCTACAAAGTAGACTCTTAACTCATTTCTTTTTATTCCATTTCCCTAAGCCTGAAAGAATGGGGAACTGTTAAGGTAATGATATTAGGAAACTAGGACAATTATATTTTAATCTTGTAAGAGATTAGGAAAATGAAGCAATTACACATCCAGACCTATTTGGAAACAGGGTCTCACTAAGTTGCTGAGGCTGGCTTTGAACTTTCAATCCCCTGTCTCAGCCTCGTGAATACTGGGATTACAAGGGTTTGCCACCACACACGGTTCAAAATGAAGCTTTTTTTTTTTTTTTTTTTTTTTTTTTTGCGGTACTGGGGATTGAACCCAGGGACATTCTACCTCCGAGCTACATCCCCAGCTCTATTTTTTATTATTTATTTTGAAACAGGGGTCTCACTGAGATACAAGGGGCCTCACTAAGTAGCTGAAACTGTCCACAAACCTGGGATCCTCCTGTCTCAGTCTCGAAAGTACTGGGATTATAAGCATGGCCATCATGCCTGGCTTGAATTTTTTTTTTTTTATTAGTGTGTGGGTTTTTTTTTTTTTTTTTTTTTTTTTTTTTTTTTTTTTTTGTTTTTTTTTTTTTTTTTTTTTTTTTTTTTCTTCAGTACTGGGGTTTGAACCCAGGGGCATTCTACCTTTGAGCTACACCCCCAGTCCTCTTTTTTATTCTTTATTTTGAAACAGGGTCTCACTAAGTTGTAGAAGGCCTCACTAAGTACCTGAGGCTGGCTGCAAACCCAGATCCTCTGGTCTCAGCCTCCACGCCTGGCTTTAATTTGTATTTTGTTTTGCTGCTGAATGCGAGGCCTAACTGTGCCTAAAGGCAAGCACTCTACATCATCACCAACCCTGAGAAATTGTTTTAAATTCTAGCCAGACATGGTGGCACACACATGTAATCCCAGTACTTGGGAGGCTGAGACAGAAAGATTGCAGGTTCTAAATCAGCATCTGCAACTTAGTGAGACACTGTTTCCAAGTAAAAAATAGCTCTGAAGGAGAAGCCTGAAGGTAGAAGGCCCCTGGCTTCCATCCCTCCGGTACCATATAATAAATAAATGTTTTTGAGGTACTGGGGATTGAACTCAAGGGCATTCTACCTCCGAGCTACACGCCCAGCCCTATTTTTTATTCTTTATTTTGAAACAGGGTCTCCCTAAGTTGCGGAGGGCCTCACTAGATAGTTGAGGCTGGCCGCGAACCTGGATCCTCTGGTCTCAGCCTCCCAAATGCTGGGGATTACAAGCGTGCACCACCATGCTTGGCTTCTTCATTTTGCTTTCATAATCTTTTTGTGTATATGTGCATGAATGGCACTGGGGATTGAAACCAGAGGCTATCTCCCCAGCCCTTTTTTTTTTTTTTTTTTTTCGGTACTGGGGATTGAACTCAGGGGCATTCTACCTCCAAGCTACACCCCTAGCCCTGTTTTTTATTCTTTATTTTGAAACCGGGTCTCACTAAGTTGCGGAGTGCCTCACTAGGTAGCTGAGGCTGGCCTCGAACCCGGATCCTCCAGTCTCAGCCTCCCGAATGCTGGGATTACAAGTGCGCGCCACCATGCCCAGCTTACCCAACCCTTTTTTATTTTTTGTTTTGAAACATTTTTCTAGGTTGCTGAGAGTCTCGCTGCGTGCTGAGGCTGTCCTTGGCAAGAACCTGCGATTCTCCTGTCTCAGCCTCCCAAGTACTGGTTTTACAGCAGTGCGCCACTGCCCCTGCCTGCTGGTTTCTGAATAATAAATTGCATTGGGAAGTGGTGTTCTCCTTCTCTGCAGCAATAATGCTTCTTAACCTACTGGTAGTTATACCTCTTTGAGGATATAATTGCGGTACTGAGGATTGAACTCGGGCATTCTACCTCCGAGCTATACCCCCAGCCCTATTTTTTATTCTTTATTTTGAAACACGGTCTCACTATGTTGTGGAGGACCTCACTAGGTAGCTGAGGCTAGCCACGAACCCAGATCCTCCAGTCTCAGCCTCCCAAATGCTGGGATTACAAGCATGGGCCACCACGCCCGGCTCCCCCAGCCCTATTTGGTGGTACTGGGGATTGAACTCAGGGGCATTCTACCTCCGAGCTATACCCCCAGCCCTATTTTTTATTCTTTATTTTGAAACAGGGTCTCACTAAGTTGCAGAGGACCTCACTAAGTAGCTGAGGCTGGCAGCGAACCAGGATCCTCCGGTTTCAGCCTCTCAAGTACAGGGATTACAAGTGTTGCGCCACCACGCCCGGCTTTTAACTATAATTTTCTTATTCTAATCTTTCAAATAACTGTCTTTCAGATGAAGGCTTGACTATTGACCTGAAGAATTTTAGGAAACCAGGAGAGAAGACCTTCACCCAACGCAGCCGTCTCTTTGTGGGCAATCTTCCTCCTGACATCACTGAGGAGGAAATGAGGAAACTATTTGAGAAATATGGGAAAGCGGGTGAAGTCTTTATTCATAAGGATAAAGGCTTTGGCTTTATTCGCTTGGTGAGCAACTCTACTTTTTGGGGTACGAGCTTTAAAAAGTAGGAGGAGCCAGGTGTGGTTGCAAAAACCGGTAATCCTAGTACTTAGGAGACTGAGGCAGGAGGATTGCAGTTTTGAGATCAACCTCAGCAACTTATGGAGAGCCTTAGCAACCTAGCAAGACTGATTTAAAATGTCTGTAATCCCAGTACTTGGGAGGCTGAGACAGGAGAATTGCAGGTTTAAGACCAGCCTCAGCAATTTAGCAAGATTCTGTTTCCAAGTTAAAAAAAAAAAAAAAAAGGACTGGAGGTATAGCTCAGAGGTAGACTGCCGCCTGGGTTCAATCCCCAGTACAAAACATTTAAAAATACAATATGGCTGGAGGTGTAGGTCAGAGGTAGAATACCCCTGTGTTCAATCTCCAGTACCAGACAAAAAAGTAGGAGAAGTTGGAATGATGAATATGGAAAAGTAGGCCGGGCATGGTGGCACACGCTTGTAATCTCAGCATTCGGGAGGCTGAGACCGGAGGATCCGGGTTCGTGGCCAGCCTCAACTACCTAGTGAGGCACTCCGCAACTTAGTGAGACCCGGTTTCAAAATAAAGAATAAAAAATAGGGCTGGGGGTGTAGCTCGGAGGTAGAATGCCCCTGAGTTCAATCCCCAGTACCGCAAAAAAATATTAAAAAAAAAAAAAATATATATATATATATATATATATACATATATGGAAAAGTAGGCAGTAAAATTTCTCAGATTGTTTGTTAAAAGCCTGAAGATCAAGGGTAGAAATTCAGTTTTTCTTATTTTTCTTCATAGGTTTTTTTTTGTGTGTGTGGCACTAGGGATTGAACTCAGGGGCATTCTACCTCCGAGCTACACCCCCAGCCCTATTTTTTATTCTTTATTTTGAAATCGAGTCTCACTAAGTTGCGGAGGGCCTCACTAGGTAGCTGAGGCTGGCCTCGAACCCGGATCCTCCGGTCTCAGCCTCCTGAATGCTGGGATTACAAGCGTGCGCCACCACGCCCAGCTTCTTCATAGGTTTTAAGGACAACATTGGTTCAACTATCTAGGATTGAGTTATGCCTTTTGGAATTTTTGAAATTTAAATTGAGGTCAGGCATGGTGGCGCACACGTGTAAGCCCTGTACTTGGGACACTGAGACAGATTCAAGGACAACCTCAGCAAGTAGTGAGACTTTTCAACCTAATGATACCCCGTTTCTAAATAAGAAATAAAATGGGGATGGGGATGTAGCTCGAAGGTAGAATGTATCTGTGTTCAATCCCTAGTACCACACACAAAAAAATTTAAATTGAGAAATTTCAAACAAAGAAGTAAACAGAACAGTATTTAAAACATAGAAGCAAACAGAATAGCATAATAAATGCATTGTCCGGCTTCAGTAATTATCAACTCATGTTAATTGTATTTTTATCTATGCCCTTACCCTATTTGCTCTCCACTATACCTTTTTTTTTTTTTTTTTGCGGTACTGGTGGTGATTGAACTCAGGGGCATTCTACCTCCGAGCTATACCCCCAGCCCTATTTTTTATTCTTTATTTTGAATTTTGAAACTGGGTCTCACTCAGTTGCGGAGGGCCTCATTAGGTAGCTGAGGCTAGCCGAGAACCCGGATCCTCCGGTCTCAGCCTCCCGAATGCTGGGATTACAAGCGTGCGCCACCCGTCCGGCTTCCACTATACTTCTGTGTATTGATTTTTTCCCCCCATAATGAGAAAGGATTTTATTTTAAACCGGGTGTGGTGACACATGCCTGTAATCTCAGTATTTAGGAAGCTGAGACAGTGGGATTGCTGATTTGAAGCCAGCCTTAGCAATTTATAGAACCCCTGTTTCCTTTTTGAGGGGAGGGGTTTGGTATGGGGATTGAACCCAGGGGCATTCTACCTTTGAGCTACATCCCCAGCCCTTTTTTATTTTTATTTTTTATTTTATTTTAAACAGGGTCTCACTGGGTTGATGAGGAGTAGCACTACTTGCTTAGACTGTCCTCGAACCTGTTATCCTTTTGTCTCAGCCTCCCAAGTACTGGGATTATAGGTGTTCACCACCACACCTGACTTGCGAATCCCTATTTCAAAATTAAAGAACTGGGAGGCAATTGTTCTACCACTGTGCTACACCTCTAGTTCTCCACTTTTATAAATGTATCTCTTCTTTTTTTTTTTTTTTTTTTTTTTTGGCGGAACTGGGGATTGAACTCAGCTCCGAGCTATACACCCAGCCCTGTTTTTTTATTCTTTATTTTGAAACCGAGTCTCACTAAGTTGTGTAGTGTCTCACTAGGTAGCTGAGGCTGGCCTCGAACCCGGATCCTCCAGTCTCAGCCTCCCAAATGCGTGCACCACCACGCCCGGCTAAATGTATCTCTTCTTAAATCTGGTTTGTTTTGGGGATGTAAGGAGACAACTTTTTTTTTTTTTTTTAATTTGGTGGTGGTACTAGGAATTGAACCCAGGGACATTCTACCTTTGAACTACACTCCCAGCCGTGTTTTGTTGTTGTTGTTTTGCTGTACTGGGGATTGAACTCGGGCATTCTACCTCTGAGCTATACCCCCAGCCCTAATTTTTATTCTTTATTTTGAAACAGGGTCTCACTAAATTGCTGAGAGCCTTACTAAATAGCTGAGGCTGCCTGAGAACCTGCGATCCTCCTGTCTCAGCCTCCCAAGTACTGGGATTACAAGAGTGCACCACCACTCCCAGCTTAGGGGACCACATTTTTAAGTATTTATCTCTGTAAATGAGAAACATAGTGTTAGAGTAGGTTCATTGGGCAGAATTTTAAGTAGTAGTTTCCATCTGCCACTAACTCAAGACTATATAGGCAAGTTATTTTATCTAGGTCTGAAGATTCCTCTTTGGTAATGCAAAGGAGGGTAGTCCTATCAAGGTCTGTGGTTCTAAAGATGCTTATAGGGCATAAATGCTTCTGTTATGTTGCTAAACTTATCATATATGTAGTATTAACTTTTTTTTGTAGTAGGAATTGAACCCAGGGTCACTCTACCTTCAAGCTACACCCCCAGCCCGATTTTATTTCTTATTTTGAAACAGGGTCTCATTAGGTTGCTGAGAGCTTCTCTAAGTGCCTGAGGCTGGCCACAAACTTGTAGTCCTCCTGTCTTAGCCTCCCAGTACTGGGATCACTAGCATGCACCACCACACCCAGCAGTGTTAACTTTTAAGATTTCCAATTTTTTTTTTTCTTTTGCGGTACTGGGGATTGAACTCAGGAGCATTCTACCTCCGAGCTACATTCCCAGCCCTATTTTTTATTCTTTATTTTGAAACAGGGTCTCACTAAGTTGCGGAGTGCCTCACTAGGCAGCTGAGGCTGGCTGCGAACCTGGATCCTCCCATCTCAGCCTCCCAAATGCTGAAATTACAAGCGTGCGCCACCACGCCCGGCTCCAATTCTAATTTGTTAAGGGTCACTAAGGACTTACCTGAAACACAGCTCAATTCTATCCATGTTTATGTGCTATTTGCCAAGTTTTAGGGGTGACATTTTGTTACTGAACTATGCTCAGGTAATCTTTCTTTAACTGAGTTCTAATTTTCTTTTTCCTAGGAAACACGAACCCTTGCGGAAATTGCCAAAGTGGAGCTGGACAATATGCCACTCCGTGGAAAGCAGCTGCGCGTGCGTTTTGCCTGTCATAGTGCATCCCTCACGGTCCGAAACCTTCCTCAGTATGTGTCCAACGAACTGCTGGAAGAAGCCTTTTCTGTGTTTGGCCAGGTTGAGAGGGCTGTAGTCATTGTGGATGATCGAGGAAGGCCCTCAGGAAAAGGCATTGTTGAATTCTCAGGGAAGCCAGCTGCTCGAAAAGCTTTGGACAGATGCAGTGAAGGGTCCTTCCTGCTAACTACGTAAGTAAAGTTTTCAGAAATAGACTTTGAGTTCCTAATTCATTTCAGGGCTTTTTGTATGATACTAGGAGAGCAAACCCAGGGCCTCCTAGGTGCTAGGCAAGTGCTCTACTATTGGTTATATCCCTAGCATTTGAGTGTGTGGTTTCTGGGGTTTGAACCAAGGTGCATTCTACTTCTGAGCTACTTCCCTAGCCTTTTTTATAT
>PVLC010032432.1:0-12500 GCA_004027655.1 Graphiurus murinus
AAAAAAAAAAAAAAAAAAAAAGAAAAGCCAATTGATTTAGGAGGCAGGCAAAGAACATAGACAATCAACAAAAAAAGGTACAAATGACTGGAATATGTATGCAAAAATGTTCAAACCAGGTGTGGTGATACACACCTGTGATCCTAGTATTTGGGAGGCTGAGGCAGGAGGACTGCAGGTTCATGGCCAGTCTCAGCAACTTAGCAAGGCCCTCCACAACTTAATGAGACCATGTTTCAAAATTAAAAAATATAGGACTTGGGGTATAGCGGAGAGGTAGAATACCCCTGGGTTCAATTCCCAGTATACACACACACACACACACACAGTTCAATTACATTTAATAACATAACGAAACAAAAGTATATTAAACTACTATTAGATCAGATTGGGAGGAATAATTTTTATTTTATCATGTTGGCAAGGTATGGGAAAAGAGATAACCTTACACACAGCTGGTAGAAATATAACTTCTATGGAGCATGATTTAGGAAAATCTAAAATGTGTATGTGTTTTGAACAAGCAATTTATTAATTTATTTTTAATTTTTTGGTGGTACTGAGGATGTAACTCAAGGTCATTCTACCTTCACACTACACCCCCAGCACTATTTTTATGTTTTATTTTGAAGCAGGGTCTCACTAAGTTGTGGAGGGCCTCACTTAGGAGCTGAGCTGGCCGTGAACCTACAATCCAACTCTCTCAATCTCCCAAGTACTGGGATTACAAGTGTGCGCTATCATGCTTGGCAGCAATTTCATTTTTATAAACTTATATCAAATTTATTCCCATGTATATAACATGAAATACTGAAATAGTTAAACAACTGAGTGCTTACTATGTATAGTCATGATTTAAGTAATTTTTAAATATGAGGCAATATAAGTCTAATAACCCTCTGAGACATAATCATTCTCTACTTGCAAAGCTTAAGCAACTGAAGTACTGGGAGATAAAGTTACTGATAAAATATCTAGTAAGTAGTATATGTGAAAATAAAACACAGGTGTCTAGGTCTAGATTTCCATTAAACAGCCATAATACACTACTTACTTAACATGTGCTGGGATAGTCATTGCTTCATTAGCAATACACTATAAGCAAATATTTACTAAAAGTGAAATGAATGTTGCTGGGCAGGGTGGCACATGCTTGTAATCCCAGTACTTGGGAGGCTGAGACAGGAGGATCACAGGTTCGAGGACAGCCTCAGCAATGTAGCAAGACTCTCAGAAACCTAGCAAGACCCTCTTTCAAAACAAAACAAAAAAAGGGCTTTGGGTACAGCTCGAAGGTAGAATGGCCCTAGGTCCAATTCTCAGTAACTACCCTCCCCGCCCCCCAAAAAAAAGAACATCAAAGTTCCTTTGGAAAAGGATATGGAAGGATCTCCAACATATATGACAAAGAAAACAAACTGTTGGGCAACGTACATTATGTTACTATAGCTACTATTTATGTACAAGAAATAATATTAAGGTGGGTGTGGTGGTGCACGCTTGTAATCCCAGCATTTGGGAGGCTGAGACAGGAGGATCACAGGTTCGCGGCCAGCCTCAGCTACCTAGTAAGGCCCTACACAACTTAGTGAGACCCTGTTTCAAAATAAAGAATAAAAAAATAGGACTAGGGGTGGAGCTCAGAGGTAGAATGCCCTGGGTTCAATACCCAGTACCATAAAAAATAAAAAAATAATATTATATATGCATAACCATAGATGCTTGTTCAGACACAGAGGATACACATCTCCACAAGAATACACAAGAAGCTTCCAACATGAGTTATCTGGAAACAAAAATGTTTGGCTGGGAGACAAGGGAAGAAGAAGTGCTTATTTTTGACTTTTGTATATGTGCATGTATATCCAAGCAATAAAAAATGAGTTAATTTCAAAGATAAACTGGAAGATGAAACAAAAATAATTTAAAAATTTGCCATTATCTATGTCTTCTATTTATTTTACAAGTAGGTCATCCACACAAGCTTTTATGGGAAGAAATTGTTTCACAGCTACCTCAAGTTTGAAAAACACTGGAACAAAGAATGATTAATCTAGCTTAATGTTCGCAGTTAATACATGAGGATAAAAGTTCATGGAAGATAGTCTGTCATACCTGATATGTGCATTACAGTATCTTTTGGCATAATCAGTCCATGTTCCAAATTTCTGTGGAAAGAGAGCTTCAATCTGCATGAAGAGCTGTAACAATACAAGTGTTCTCAATACACTGTAATATTTACAAATAAATTATTATGATAAAATAAATTAATAAAATACTAAATTGTGTACAAAAAAAACTATTTCTCCCTCAAGTCCCCTCCTTTTTTTTCTTTGGCAGTACTGGGGATTGAACTCAGGGGCATTCTACCTCTGAGCTACATCCCCAGCCCTATTTTTTATTCTTTATTTTGAAACAGGGTCTCACTAAGTTGCAGAGGGCCTCACTAAGTAGCTGAGGCTGGCCGTGAACCCGGATCCTCCGGTCTCAGCCTCCCGAATGCTGGGATTACAAGCGTGCGCCACCACGCCCGGCTCCGTCCTTCTTCTTCACACCTTCTCCGTCCCCATATTATAAGAATGCTTCAGGGATAAATTATCAGTTTCTTAAGTATAAATTCATACATTTTTCTCTACTTAGGTATATACCTGTGAATATAGGTATATATACATTTATATATGTCTGCTTATATATATATACCTATATATTTGAACACAAACAGGATCATCTTATACATACTTTCATACAACTAAAATTTTGTGTAACAATGGCAAATTATTGAAATGATGCAATAAAGATTAGAATGGAAATAAGTGAAATAGAAAAACAACAGAAAAAAAATCAACAAAGCCAAAAGCTAATTCTTGGAAAGATCAGTAACACTGACAAAATTTTAGCTATTTTGACCAATGAAATAAAAAAAGACTACTTTCTGGGCATGGTGGTACACATCTCTAATCCCAATACTTGGGAGGCTGAGATAGAAGGATCGCAGGTTTGAGCCAGCCTCAGAAACTCAGTGAGTCCTTCAAATAAAAAATAATATAGGGATGGATAGCTCAGAGGTAGAATGTCTCTGGGTTTAACCTCCAGTACAAAAAAAAAAAAAAAAAAGAGAAGATTCAAATTATAAAAATCACAAATAGAAGAAGGGACATTACTACCAATCTCACAGAAGTACAAAGGATTTTAAGAGAATACTATGAACGACTGTTTACCAAAAAATTAAGTACCTTAAATGAAATGGTCATATTCCTAGAAAGACACAAAGTACTAAAACTGACTGAAGAAGAAAAAGATAATCTGAACAGATGTATTCAGGGAAGGGACTGAGTTAGTCATTAAAAAACTCACCACAAGCCGGGCGTGGTGGCGCACACTTGTAATCCCAGCATTCGGGAGGCTGAGACCGGAGGATCCGGGTTCGCGGCCAGCCTCAGCTACCTAGTGATGCACTCCGCAACTTAGTGAGACCCGGTTTCAAAATAAAGAATAAAAAATAGGACTGGGGGTATAGCTCAGAGGTAGACCGCCCCTGAGTTCAATCCCTAGTACTGCAAAAAAAGAAAAAAAAAAAAAACTCACCACAAGCCAAGACAATACGTCACAAGAAAAAATAACATAAAAACTGTAGACCAGTATGTCTCATGAATGTCACAATAATCATCAACACAGTATTAGCAAACCAAATCCAGCAACATAAAAAACAAAAAAGATTATATGTTAGCACCACATGGGATTTATCCCAGAAATGCAAGGTTGTTTTAACATGCAAAAATAAATTTATATAATATAAAATATTAATAAAGGACCACATGATAATCTCAATAGTTGCAGAAAAGCATTTGACAAAATTCAGTGTCTCTTCAGAATAAAAAAATAAAAGCCAGGTACTTGCTCTCTTAAGTCTGGCCTCAAACCTGCAATCCTTCTGTCTTAGCCTCTCCTGTTACTGGGATTATAGATACGCAAAACCGAGAACCTCAAGCAGGCCCGAAAGAGTAAGCGAACGAGCATCGAGAACAGTGTGAGAGGAACCTGGAGACCATGTTCCTGCAGTGCCCGAAGCCCACGCTGCAGCAGATCAACGCCATCGCCCAGGAGCTCGGGCTCAAGAAGGATGTGGTTCGAGTGTGGTTCTGTAACCAGCGTCAGAAGGGCAAGCGGTCAACCAGTAACTATTCCCAACCAGAGGGTTTTGAGCCTGCGGGGTCTCCTTTCCCGAGGGGACCCGTACCCTTTCCTCTGGCCCCAGGGCCCCATTTTGGCACCCCGGGCTACGGGAACCCTCATTTTACCTCGCTCTACTCCTCGGTCCCTTTTCCTGAGGGTGAACCCTTCCCTCCAGTCTCTGTCCCCACTCTGGGCTCTCCAGTGCCTCTCAACTAAGGTGGCGGCCCTTCCCAGGGATGGGGGAGGGGAGGAGCTAGGGGAAGAGAACCTGGAGTCGGCCAAGGCTTTGGAGACGAAGTTCTTAATTCAAGGAGGGAAATGGGGGCACAAATGATGGGGACAGAGTTTAGGGAAACAGGCTGGAGGGAAGGTGAAGGTCAGTGATGGCTTTTGATTTTAATCCCCACATCACTCAACACTTTGTTCTTAAATAAAGAAACCTGGGACACAATAAAAAAAGAAAAGAAAAGAAAAAAAAAAGCCAGGTACTGCCAGGCATGGTGGCACATGCCTGTAATCCTAGTATTTGAGAGGCTGAGACAAGAGGACCAGAAGTTCAAAGCCAGACTCAGCAACTTAAGAGAGCCCTCAGGAGGGCCTTAGTGAGACTCTGCTTCAAAATAAAAAATAGGTATGGGAGTATAGCTCAGAGGTAGAATGTCCCTGGGTTCAATCCTCAGTATAAATAGATAAATAAAAATAAATAAATGAATAAATAAATAAATAAGGAAGGAATAGAAAGGAACTTCCTCAACCTGATGAAGAAAATCAAGAAAAAACCCACTAGTAGCATTATACTTCAAGGTGAGAGGCAGAATGCTTTCTACCTAAGCTCAGGACTGCAACAAGAATGGCAACTCTTGCCACTTCCGAAATTCAACACTGAAATGGAAGTTACAGTCAGTACAATTAGATAAGAAAATGAAATACAAGTCATTGAGATTAGAAAGGAAGAAGTAATACTAAATGCTATTTTTGCAGGTGACATGATCATACACAGAAAATTCTAAGAAAGTCACTAAAGTAATATTAAACTAATAAATGAGTTTAGAGTTTAGAAGATACACAATAAATAAAATTAAACTGAATTTCTATCCTTAGCAATGAACAAAAATGAAAATCAGAAAATAATTCAATTTGTAGTAGCATCAAAAAATAAATAAGAGCCAGGCATGTTGGTGCATGCTTATAATCCTAGTACTTGGGAGGATCCAGGTTTGTGGCCAGCCTCAGTTTACTTAGTGAGGCCCTCGGTAACTTAGTGAGACCCTGTTTCAAACTAAAGAATAAAATAGGGCTGGGGGTGTAGCTCAGAGGTAGAATGCCCCTGGGTTTAATCCCCAGTACTATATACACGCGCTTTTGCGCGCGCACACACACACACATACACACAAATGAATAAATATTAAGATAGCAATATTCTCCAAAGCAATCTACATATTCAACATAATATCTATAAAAATTAAAGCTGGGGCTGGCATGGTGGGGCACATCCAGTACTTGGGAGGCTGAGACAGGAGGATTGCAGGTTAGAGGGTAGCCTCAGAAACTCAGTATGACCCTCAGCAATTTAGTGAGACCCTGTTTCAAAATAAAAAATATAAAGGGGGTGTAGCTCAGAAGTAGAATGCCCTTGGGTTTAATCCCCAGTATTACCCCCTCTAAATAAAACTGGACTGTTTGGAAATATTAATAAGCAGATTAAAATTCACATGGAGATTCAAGGACCCATAATATCTAAAATAATCCTGAAAAAGAAATACAAGATTTGAGGACTCATGTGTCCCAATTTCAAAATCCCTAACTAAGAATTTGCAATTTTACATTCCTTTTCTTAAAGAGTCCCAAACAAAACTATACATTCATGAGGCACAATAAAACTGAGATTTATCCTTGCTTTGGCAGTGGCTACCCTCAGTGAGAGGTGAAAGTATTAACCTGTCATCATAGCAGGACACGAGGACACATTATCTATGTCCTGTTTCTCATGCTAGATAATGAGATACGTATTTTATTTATTTATTATTTATTTATTTATTTATTTATTTATTTATTTATTTATTTATTTATTTTTTATGGTACTAGGGGTGGAACCCAGGGGCATTCTACCTCCGAGCTACACCCCCAGACCTATTTTATTTTGAAATAGGGTCTCACTAAAAGTTGCAGAGGGACTCACTAAGTAGCTGAGGTTGGCCATGAACCTGGGATCCTCCTGTCTCAGTCTCCCATCTACTGGGTTTACATAAGTGCACTACCACGGCTGGCTTTATTTTTATCTTTTTTTTTTTTTTTTTGGCAGTACTGGGGATTGAACTCAGGGGTATTCTACCTCTGAGCTACACCCCCAGCCCTAGTTTTTTTTTTTTTTCTTTATTTTGAAACAGGGTCTCACTAAGTTGCGGAGTATCTCACTAAGTAACTGAGGTTGGCCGAGAACCTGGATCCTCTGGTCTCGGCCTCTCGAAATCTATTTTTATCATTTTAAATCGATGTATCTTTTAAACACTCTCTTTCTTGAAGTTCATGTTTTTTAAAGGTATAATCTCCCCTATTATTTATTCAATGATATAATTTTGCACATAAATAAGTAAATTACTTGGGTCTGGATCTTCTATGCCAGTGAGTGTTCAAGAGTGATATGTCTCTATATTTACATAGGTAAAACTGAGCATTTTACTATTGCTATTTATTTATTTCTATGTGCATCTCAAAGTATTTCCAGGGAGTGAATTTAAAAGCAGAGGTTAGGTAATACTGGTAGAGATGCAATCGTAATATTTGTTACCCAAATGTGGCCTAAAAATTAATAATGGCTGTCATATATTGAGTGCTTACAATGTGCCAGGACACAGGGCTGGGTATTTTCAAAGCAATATTTCCTTTAATTCTTCCAGCAATGCTACAAGACAACAAGCCCACATTTTTTCTACTGAGTCATAGTAGACAGTGTTGATTAGTAGACAGGGGTTCCTTAGGCAACACTGACTCTTACCAACTCAAGAATTTCATCCATTATTTCTTCTTCCCAAATCTGTAACCACTCTATATCCTATCCACCTTTCAGAATGAGAAAAGTTAAATGGGGTATCAAACAAGTACCTTATTCTTCCATCCTAAGTAGGTAGCTTATCTGGTCTATATGCAAGTTCTAGTTTCTATTTTCCCAAATGTGGATTTCAAGTGAAAGACAGATAGAGACAAGTTCTGCAATGCAGTTATAAAAGAAATAAAAAGTAGATTCAATCCCAATCCTAAAGTGTTTCTAATGAAAATAGGAAAAATTAAGATTAAGAACACAGAAGAACCTCAGGAACATGTATGAAGAATATTATAAATCTGTATTTATACAGTATATATACTTATATACAGCATATATCTGTATATTATAAATCTGTAAACATTATAATAAAGGTGAAAACTATTTTTATACATACCTTTAAGCATGGCTAAGGTTTACATGTAAATAGATAAAAGAGTCATAATAAAAGATATATTTATCCATTAATAGCTCTCTGGAAAATTGAACATGAGAAGGAGGAAGGAGGGAGGGAGGGAATGGGTCGGGAATTGGGGAAGGGTTAGATTAGAGATGTGTGCATGTATGCTTCTACCAGCTTGTACCTAACAAAGATGTATGATTACAATGTACCAATAAAAAAATAAAAAGATTAATTAAAAAAAATAGCTCTCTGGAAATTCCCAATGTACTTTTTGGCATTTGAGCCATCTAATTTGAAACTAAAAATTACAAAACAGATGACTAACTCCATTTTCCATTTCTTTTCTTTTTAAAGCCTAAAGTATAAGCCGGGCGTGGTGGCGCACGCTTGTAATCCCAGCATTTGGGAGGCTGGACCGGAGGATCCGGGTTCACGGCCAGCCTCAGCTACCTAGTGAGGCACTCCGCAACTTAGTGAGACCCTGTTTCAAAATAAAGAATAAAAAATAGGGCTAGGGGTATAACTCAGAGGTAGACCACCCCTGAGTTCAATCCCTAGTACTGTAAAAAAAAAAAAAAAAAGTATAAAGATTTTAATACCTCTTCAGGCCTTCCCAGTGCTGGAGTTCCTGTAAGGAGAATGGCTCGTCGGGCATTCTGGACTATTGGCAATAAAATCTTACTGCGGGTTGCCGTTCTGGACTTCATGTAGTGTGATTCATCCACTATCACTACTTTGAAGTTCTGATTATTCAGTGCATCTATTAATGTCAATGCATCCATGGTTAAAAGACCATAACCCAGAATTGTCACTTTGCTGGTTGATATTCTCCTGGAAAAGAAAACCCATGCACTTTAAAAATATCTCAATAATGAATTCATCATTAACAATATAACTCTGTTGGGAGACAAAACAGAAAAAATAAAGAGGAAAAATAAGAGATGGTACTACTGCTGAAACTCAATTTGTTTTAAGATTTTACTGTCCTCAAATATGATGAATCAAAAAAAAAAGTGATAAACCAAGATGCAAAATTTAAAATTTGGGTCAGGTTGTCTTTGGAAGATGTTGATATCTGGGAAGTCATAATTTACTAGGACAAGAACATTACTTTCTGACAACATGTTCTATATACACAGGATCATGTATAAAGTTGCTAAAATACTAGTTGACTCTTCAGTGAAGCCTCTATACAAATAGGATAGATAGCACTTTTTCAGCCTGGATGCTACTGGTATTGTGATTGGACAATTCTTATTATAACAGGGCTTTCCAGTACACTACAGGGCATTTCACATTCCTGGTCCTACCCATTAAAGCTATTAGAGTCTCAGTCACCATAACAACAAAAAGGACCCTGGCCCTAGGGTGATGGAGTGTGGTTAAAAAGAATACTACTTCAAGCCGGGTGTGGTGGTACACGCTTGTAATCCCAGCATTTGGGAGGCTGAGACTGGAGGATCTGGGTTCGCGGCCAGCCTCAGCTATCTAGTGAGGCATTCCACAACTTAGTGAGACCCTGTTTCAAAATAAAGAATAAAAAATAGGGCTGGGGATGTAGCGTGAAGGTAGCATGTCCCTGAGTTCAATCCCCAGTACCACACACAAAAAAGAGTACTACTTCACATAGAGAACCACTGAACTAAAGTGATCCCTGATAAATGACCTCTATAATCCATATTCTATATTCATAACATTACATGTTACTGTCATGAAATTATTCACCATAGATTGCTTACATATCTCATATTTATGTATCTCCTTTACCATATTATGAGATTGGTAAGGGCAGAGATCTTTGTATATACAATGCTTTGCTCCCATTAAGCATTTGTAGAATGAAATAAACGAATTCATGAACACTATAGCAAATCACTTTTACATTTTCTATATCATCAATAAAAATAGAGAATAGAGTCAGTCTTTTGATATTTGCTACTAACAAAAAAGTTAGAGCTTCTAAGTAGCCAGTACTACCATGGTAAAAAAAAAAAAACTTTTTAAAATGGCAGCTGCATTTTAAGCCCTAGATAAATCTACTTAATACAGAGACCTATGATTTTCTCACTGTACTTGAACATCAAAATAGCCTTCAGAAGAAAAGTACAGGGTTAATATTACTAACTTAAGCCGGGCATGGTGGCGCACGCTTGTAATACCAGCATTCGGGAGGCTGAGACCAGAGGATCTGGGTTCGCGGCCAGCCTCAGCTACCTAGTGAGGCACTCTGCAACTTGGTGAGACTCGGTTTCAAAATAAAGAATAAAAAATAGGGCTGGGGTTGTAGCTCGGAGGTAGAATGCCCCTGAGTTAAATCCCCAGTACCGCAAAAAAAAAAAAAAAAAAAAAAAAAAAATTACTAACTTAAGTATTCTGTGAGCAATATATACAAGACAAAAGCTTTGAAGGAGTCAGGCATGGTGTTGCTCGCTTGTAATCCCATTACTTGGGAGGCTGAGCAGGAGGATCGAAGGTTCATGGCCAGTCTCAGCTACTTAGTGAGGCCCTCTGCAACTTAGTGAGATCCTGTTTCAAAATAAATTTTAAAAAAGTAGGGCTAGGGGTGTAGCTCAGGGGTAGAATGACCCTTGGCTCAATCTCCAGTACTACTGAAAAAAGAAAAAAAAAAGCTTTGAAGGCAATGCAGTAGTCTCTGTAGTTTCTACCTTGTCATATCTTGATTAGTGAACAGTCCAGGCATAAATGACATCACATGTAACAGAGTATATGTATTTGTGGTAAACACACATTGACACAAGTTGGTGTATACACATGTTGGTGTATACCTAAAGTGGCTTCTTTAAGGATCTGAAAGATATCAGTTTTTCTGCCTCTAGTTGACGTCCTCCAGAAAACTTATACTCTGGGGTTATAGTTCTATCTAACATATCCCAAATATTACTCAAATAAAAAGATCAGCCACTATTTAATTGGAAGAGAGAGTATTTCTGAAATAGCAAGAAAAACTGGATGATGTAAATGCTATAAAAGATGACAGAGAAGATGTATTTTAAGAAAATTTAAATGTAGACATTTAAAGAAGGTATAGTTAAAAAAAAGTTAAAGCAGCCTTAATAAATTCAACAATCTTAGAATTCTTATCTTTTCAGTTTTATTGGAAGAGAGGAAATCTATGCATGTTTGCTTACATTTTGTCTTAACCATGCAAATAACATCCATGTTATTTCCTAGGACCCATAAAGACATGTGTTAATGAATTAGGGTTCCTGAACTGAAACAGAAAAGGTCCTCTATCTGTTTTACCTGTTTCCTCTTTCCACATTCACAAAGGCCAAAGTTATTTATACTCTTTATATTAACAGTCTTAGAGAACACAGTACAATACAATAATAACACAAGAAAAAAAGCCAAGAATTACAGATATCTATTTCAGGTAGATGTATTGCTTTTAAGAGTGAGAAACTGATAATTTTGAACTTTTGGAAACATGATAATTGGAATCATTCAACTAGACTGTAGTAATCTGTCAGTTTTCATATTGGTTGACTTATTCCAGTTGCTAGAAAACAGAATGAGAAAAAAATCACTAGCGATACTATGACGGATTTTTTTTAGAGTAAAGATGTCAAATAATCACCAAGCAAGTATTTTCAAGATTTTCAAATACCCAAATTAAGCTGGGTGTAGTGGTGCATGCCTGTTATACCAGTACTTGAGGAGGATCGCAGGTTTGAGGACAGCCTCAGTAAGTAGTGAGACTCTCATCAACCTTGCAAGACTGTTACAAAATAAAAATAAAATAGGACTGGGGTATATATAGGTAGAATGCCCCTGGGTTCAATCCCCAGTAACATACACACACACACACACACACAATATCCAAATTAGAAATTAACATAAGTAAAATAAAATTTCCTAATATTAATTTTGAATTATACATAAAACTTGCACAGCAATTAATAACTTGGAAAGCAAAATTTCCATAGTTGCTGATAATAAAAACTCATCTAGCTTCAAGGTATCAAATGTTTGTCAAATTTTTATTTTTGAATCTTAAGATAGTTTTAAGAATATTTAGAGTATATATATAAAGTAAAAAATAATATACATATGTATCTTTAAAAGTCTACATATATTTATTTTATTTTATTTTTGCGGTACTGGGGATGGAACCTGGGGGCATTCTACCTCCGAGCTATACCCCCAGCCCTATTTTTTATTCTTTATTTTGAAAAAGGGTCTCACTAAGTTGTAGAGGGCCTCACTAAGCAGTTGAGGCTGGCCATGAACCCGGATCCTCCAGTCTCAGCCTCCCAAATGCTGGGATTACAAGTGTGCGCCACCACACCCGGCTCATATATTTACTTTTAAAATATAAGGGAACTCAGAGATTAAATATATCATTGGGTTTTAGATAAATCTTTTTTTTTTTTTTTTTGGTACTGGGGATTGAATCCTGGGTCATTCTACCTCTGAGTTACACTCCCAGCCCTATTTTATTTTAAAACAGAGTCTCACCAAGTTGCTGAGGGCCTCACTAAATTGCTCAGGATGTCCTCAAACCTGTGACCATTCTGTCTCAGCCTCCCAAGTACTGGAATTACAGACATGCATCAATGCACCCAGCTAAATAATTCATATTTTAAAATGGAAAATAAGCTGGGTATGGTGGCACACACCTGTAATCCTAACACTTGAGAGGCTGAGACAGGAGGATTGCAGGTTCAAGGACAGTCTCAACAAATAGTGAGACTCTCATCAACCAGTAAGACTCTGTTTCAAAATAAAAACAAAATTGGGCTGGGAGTGTAACTTGGAGGTAGACTGTCCCTGGGTTCAACACCCAGTGTCACCCAAAAACAAAAAAAAGTAAAATTAAATTCTTCACATTACTTTTACGTGTGTGTGTGTGTGTGTGTGTAT
>PVLC010032433.1:0-18144 GCA_004027655.1 Graphiurus murinus
TTTTTTTTTTTTTTTTTTTTTTTTTTTTTTTTTTTTTTTTTTTTTTTTTTTTTTTTTTTTTTTTTTTTTGCGGTACTGGGGATTGAACTCAGGGGCATTCTACCTCCGAGCTATACCCCCAGCCCTATTTTTTATTCTTTATTTTGAAACCGAGTCTCACTAAGTTGCGGAGGGCCTCACTAGGTTGCTGAGGCTGGCCGCGAACCCGGATCCTCCGGTCTCAGCCTCCCGAATGCTGGGATTACAAGCGTGTGCCACCACGCCCAGCTCTATTTACCATTTCTTTATGGTGAGAACATTCAAAATCCAGTCCAATATTGTTAGCCATGATCACTCTGCTGTGAGATGAAACCAGAGCTGACTCCTCCTGTGTAACTATAGCATTGTACGATACGCATTGCACTCTCCTTACCCTCCTCAGCCTCTGGTGACCATTCTTCTATATCCTACTTACATGAGATCAGCTTCCTCAGATTCCATATGTGAGTGAGGTCGTTAGAGTATATGAGCATGTTTTATCCATTTCCTTTCTTCATTAGAAAAATAGTCATTGAGTGCCTAGTGTGTGCTAGGCATGGTAGTAGTAGTCAAGGGTTGTCGTGATGATGATGAAATTCTTAAAAACTGATGTGTACTGTGAAGAAAATGTACAAGCAATTTAGAAACATCAGGAGGAATGTCCTACTGTGGATGAGTTGAGGAAGTAATGTTCTGACTCAAGACAAAGGATAAGTGGTAATTAGCCCCTCAAAGGGATGGAGGTGTTCCTAGCAAAGGGCCTGTACTTCACAAAGGCCCAGGGTGTGAAGGGAGGTCACGCAAGCCCAGTGATGGAACACAGAGATGAGGAGAGGAGGTGGGTGGAAGCAGCGCTCAGAGACTCTAGAGTTTTATAGGACCCTTTAATAAAGGTTTTATTTGCCCTGGAATCAGTGGGAACTTATGTGGTGTTTTCAGTGGATAATTGAAATTTTAAAAATGGTGTGCATGTTTAAAGATCCTTCTGTCAGCAGTGGGAGAACACAGTGAATTGGGATAAGACAGTTCTTGGTTTTGCAGTAGTCCAGCCAGTGTGGAAGTGAAGAGAAGACCCAAGATCTGTTTAGTAGATGGCATTCTCTGGCGTTGGTAGATGTTAGGGATTTGGAAGAAAGTTGTCATGTATGACTTCCAGGCTTCTGCCTTCCACAACGGCAAAATCAGGACAAATTTACTTAGGTGAAAAAACACTAGGAAGACAGCTAGGGTTAGGGGTTAGTTGTGGGCCATGAGTTCCGTTTGGATCTCTTGAATATAGGCAATTCTTAAAGATTGAGAGAGAAAAGAAGAGGCAACAGTAGAGGGGAATGTGGGTAGAAAGTTTAAAAATGTATGAGGGACTTGGACATGTTTATTTTTATTTTATTTATTTATTTTTCTCAGTATTAGAAATTGAACCCAGGGCAGTCTACCTCTGAGCTATATCCCCAGCCCTATTTTTTATTCTTTATTTTTAAACAGGGTCTCACTAAATTGTGGAGTGCCTCACTAAGTTGCTGAGGCTGACCTTGAACCTGTGATCCTCCTGTCTCAACCTCCCAAGTACTGTCCAGCTACCACACCTGGCTTGACATGTTTAAATACCCATGATAAGGAAAGATCCCATAGAAGTTTCAAAACTGATGAAAAGAGGAGGGTTTAATCAAAGGAGCAAGCCCTGATAGCATACATAAGTGACATTTTGGTCTTACATAAGAGGTTCAGTACCTCTGATGTTTTAACAAGAGAAAGCAAGAAGGCTGTGTAAATGTAGTAAGTACTCAGTAGTTGGAATTGTCATTTGGTAGTGAAGGAGGGGAACAGGGTTCAGCAACTTGGGGAGAGTGGAAATTGAAATGGTTATGGTGACTAGTGAGTTGATAAACATAGTAGAATTTCCTGACAACATTGAGAGAAAACTTCTAATGAATGTCATTGAAATCTTTTTAAAGTCTGATTTGGAGGAAAGCATCAATAAAGTAAATGGTGCTTGGCAGAAGTCATTGATGATCCTTTAGACATTTAAGCAGCTATTTGCCAGAATCTGGTGCTACCCTGGATATTAAAGCAGGGACACAATTTGCAGTGCCACAAATTTAGCTATTGCCTATCCTTATTGTAATAGATAATATCACTTACTTCTTAGTGTTACTGATGTTGGTTAAGCCTCTTTTGTGTCTGACTAATGTTCTCTTTTCTCTCTTTAGACAGGCAGAAGTCCTGAAGGCTGATATGACAGGTATTGGCTGGCTTTTTTCTTTTTCACAGCTTACTTTATATCATTATGTTAATGGAAGGATATTCTTTTTCCTATATTACTTGTAGCACTAAATCCTATCATAGTTGCCAAAAGGGATAATAGCTTAGCTGTTTGCTTTAAGTACTTAATTGCTTTTATACTTTTTATTCTTACTTAGCATATCTATCAGGAATTTTATACATTTGCCACATTTAATTGAATTTTACCTAATTTAATGTATAAAATCAGTTAATTTTCTGAACTTTTTATCATTGATTTAAGTCATAGAAAATAATTCATTCCCCCATATAAGTAAAAACATCTTAAGGTATTAGGTTAATATCTTCCTGGGGAAAATGTTCTTTTAGTATTTATAGTTATTCAAACTTGAGTAGTGGATAAGCCTTCAAAAAAAAAAAAATATTGCAAGGAAAACTTTACTGAAAATTCTTGAAATTCAGTGAGCTACCTTGCCACATTTCTCTTCTTTTCATCTGTATCTTTGCTGCTTTGAATAACAGCTGTGATCTTTTTGGAAGAATTCCTGGACTTAGCCACTAAAAGGAGCAGATTTTAACTCTACAATTAGAAACAACATGATAATAACTATGTAGTGTGATCAGGGTGTCCTCCATAACAGCATATGCTGTCCTAAAATGTAGGAGAGATATGTGATAATAGAGCTCATTCTCATTTTTGAGGAATTTAGTTCTGCAGTAAAACCCATCTACTAAACCAATACACTTGATAAGATTTACAATCGAAGAAGATACTATTGAGATGTCTTTTCCTCACCTTCTAGAATCATTGTTGCGTTAACGGCTAATATTTAGGTCATGGGTAATTTTGTAATATTATTCAAGGAAAAAGGCAAAAAAAAGTAGGCTTATTATAGACTACGTAATATCACCCATCAGTTCTTCCTGTTACTAACAAGTTGTCATCATTATCTGCATTGTGTATGTCAGCGTCAGCGCTGAGCTGCTATTGCATTGTGCTTTTGAATTGGCACTGAAAGCATTACCTGTATCATGTGACAAAAATAGTGCACGGAGCAACATCAGGCCCTCAGTGTCATTCACTTTCTCTGAGTCATTGAACATCCTCTGTAAGTAATCGTAGGGAACATTTGGCTGCCCAGAAACTTTAGCTAACATATTAAGTCTCCTCATTTAAATGAATCTGTCTGTTAGAGTTAATGATCTCTTATAGTCCCCTTTCTTGCCATCAGTGAATCAAAGCAGTGTTGAATAAGTCGATTAATCTGTTAGTGATAAAGGAATAAGAAGCCGATACTAGACTCTGTTCTTACTAGCCAGCAAACTCTCATGAGCATTAACTCAAATATCTAGGAGATTCTGTTTGCTGAGTAGGATTATGCTGGTTATAGATCCTAATAGTGAACCTCAGGAGAAGTGACGATGATGCCATTGTGTAGCAGTGGCCTCTTCTAAGTGAAATCAAATACCTCATCTGGTTATTGGAAATATATAATTGAAAAATCTGTTAAGCTCTTCTGAGGCAGCTTATGTCAATTACTGAACTACTCAACAGTCCAGTTATCAGAAAGGATAATATGCCTTTCAGGACTCTTGCAGCCAGTATTGCAGCTCAAATTTTGCAACATAAAGAGTCATAGCCTCCTCACTTCTTTACTTTATCGTACACCCATTCTCTCATCTGGCCGCATGGGCAGTTTAATCCTGGTCTTCTATGAGCCCTCCTTTACATTAAATGACAAACATGGATTGCTTGCAGAAGTGTCCTGGAAACTGTACTGCTTATTAAAATAATTGTCATTGTCATAGCTTTATTGAGTTGACATATATGGAGCAGGAGTTAACAGCAGAGTATCCAAGCAACTGCTGGGTGGTGAGCTGATGTGAGAATTCTGTAAGGGCACTTGTTGGGAATGATTCAAAATAAAAGAGGAAAAGATGCTTTGGACAAAGATACAGTTATGAGAGTAAACAGACCAATTTGGTAGTCCACTATTTCAAATGGAGTGACTTACTTTGAGGCAAATAGTTTAAATCAGAAGCAAAGAGTGAACCATTCATTTTTTTAAGACATTTCGCTTCATGATGTTATTTCAAAGCTAAAAGACAAATACAAAAGCATCTTAAACAAGATTTAGTCATTAGCCAATAAAGTTATCAGAAATACAGAAATAATAGAAAACTTAATAATAGAAAACTTTTGCAGATGTCTGTGGGATATACTCTGAGCAAATTTGCTTTGGGAAATGGAGAAGTCATCGGTGCAGTGTATGGTATGGATTAAGCTGTTTAATGTTGTGTTTTTGTTTTGTTACTCAGATTCTAAGCTGGGTCCAGCTGAGGTCTGGACATCCAGGCAGGCTCTGCAGGACCTGTACCAGAAAATGCTAGTTACTGATTTGGAATACGCTTTAGACAAGAAAGTAGAACAGGATCTGTAAGTATTA
Organism: Graphiurus murinus; assembly: GCA_004027655.1. Taxonomy (NCBI): domain Eukaryota; kingdom Metazoa; phylum Chordata; class Mammalia; order Rodentia; family Gliridae; genus Graphiurus; species Graphiurus murinus. The sequence continues at coordinate 4,704 of PVLC010032433.1, forward strand.
TCATTTGGGATGTTCCTGTAAGATCAAGATCACCAAGACTTTAAAACCAGTTGGTTGACTGCTTGGTTGTTTACCTGCCTCATGAGTCAGCTTTTTCAGTAGAAATTCTGAAATTTGTGATTTTTTAAAAATTATTTTTACTGAACAAAATATTTGGCCATTGATGTTATTTCAGGTACAGTCCTTAAGGGTAAGAGGAGAAATGTTCTGAGTGAAACCTCTTTTCTGGGGGTGGGAGCAAACTGGGGTGGAACCCCCAGGGGCATTCTATCTCTAAGCTACACCCCCAGCCCTATTTTTTATTCTTTATTTTGAAACAGGGTCTCACTAAGTTGCGGAGGGCCTCACTAAGTATCTGAGGCTGTCGTTGAACCTGCAGTCCTCCTATCTCAGCCTCCCAAGCACTGAGATTATAAGTGTGTACCACATACCTAGCCCGAGTGTAATCTTAAGAAGGGCAGCTTTTGTAGGACATACCAGAAAAACAAACATATATATATTTCAGGTGCTAAGGGTCTTTGGTTATCTGGGTTTTTTTGTGTGTGTGTTTTTTTTTTTCTTTTTTTTTTTTTTTTTTGCGGTACTGGGGATTGAACTCAGAGGCATTCTACCTTCGAGCTACACCCCCAGCCCTATTTTTTACTCTTTATTTCAAAACCGGGTCTCACTAAGTTGCGGAGTGCCTCACTAGGTAGCGGAGGCTGGCCGTGAACCCAGATCCTCCTGTCTCAGCCTCCCGAATGCTGGGATTACAAGCGTGCGCCACCATGCCCGGCTTGGTTATCTGTTTTTAGTCCAACATTTAATCCAAGTTTTTTTTTTTAAAAAAATTACAGTCTGTAGAAAAAATCTTTCTTTGGTAAATTTGATTGTATAAATTTCTCCAGCAGGAAAATGTATTTTCATTATCAGGAAAGTTCTTTTTTAGTCAAATAAATTGATACCTCCTTTTTTCCCTCCCAATAAAACTTAAAAAAAAAAAAAAAAAAAGCCGGATGTGGCAGTGCTCACCTGTAACCCCAGTACTTGGGAGGCTGAGACAGGAGGATAGTAGGTTCGAGGACAGCCTTAGCAAATAGTGACTCTCATCAACCTAGTGAGACCCTGTTTCCAAATAAGAAATAAAATCGGGCTGGAGGTATAGCTCAGAGGTAGAATGCCTCTGGGTTCAATTCCCCAGTAACCTCCCCCCCCCGCCCCCCCCACACACACAGGAAAAAATAAATAAATAAATAAAACTTCAAGATTTTGTATGCATAGGTTATTCCATTTGTTCTTTCTATGAAGGGTGAGGTGGCAGGTAACCAGATTCCCAAGTAACTAAATAAATGCCTTTTGTAGAAGGCTCTTCTTTAAAAAACTTGAACAGAGCCGGGTGTGGTGGTGCACGCTTGTAATCCCAGCACTTGGGAGGCTGAACCGGAGGATCCAGGTTCCTGGCCAGCCTCAGCTACTTAGTGAGGTACTCTGCAACTTAATGAGACCCTATTTCAAAATAAAGAATAAAAAATAGGGCTAGGGGTATAGCTTGGAGGTAGAATGCCCCTGAGTTCATTCCCTAGTACCGCAAAAAAAGAAAAAAAAAAAAAAATTAGAACAGAGACATGAGCCTGATGGAAAGGTATGTATGTATTTTGTGGTGCTAGGGTGAACCCAGGGGATTCTTCCTCTGAGCTACACTCGCAGCCCTTCTTATTTTTTGTTTTGAAACAGGGTGTTGCTAGGTTGCACCAGGTTGCTGAGGCTGTTCTCAAACCTGCTATCCTCCTGTCTCAGCCTAAATATGAGATTATAGGTGTGTACCACCATGCCTGGCTGGAAATTTAAAAATCATTGAAGAATATTCTGTCTAGTAATGCCCATTACCCTGAGTTGTGGTGAAGATTAATTTTTCCTGTCTTCCACACCTTTCTTATATACTTTATATTTTTAAGAAATGTAATAATAGAGTGAAATAACCAATAAATTCATACCTATGATTAGAGTCAAAGATAAGATGTCATCAGCAATATTGGGAGTGACTAATCTCCCAAATCATTAAAAATAAAAACACCCAGTGCCTCAGGAAGACTGTAAAACCCTAATCTGTGTTTACTTCTTTTTTCACCATTGATTTTTTTTTTTTTTTTTTTTTTTTTTTTGCGGGTCTGGGGATTGAACTCAGGGGCATTCTACCTCCGAGCTACGCCCCCAGCCCTATTTTTTATTCTTTATTTTGAAACCGAGTCTAAGTTGCGGAGTGCCTCACTAGGTAGCTGAGGCTGGCCGCGAACCCGGATCCTCCGGTCTCAGCCTCCCGAATGCTGGGATTACAAGCGTGCGCCACCACGCCCGGCCTTCACCATTGATTTTTAAGTTAGAAAGTGATTTTATTTCACCAGAACTGAATTTCAACTGATTCTCAATATAACTTGAATAATGAAAGGCATTTTATAATAGGGTTTTCGTATGCCATATTTCAGCATTATGTTGTTTATTTAAAATATCCCAAATTAACATATGGCTTATATTTCATGATGTAAAGAAAGTGTTAATAAAGCCAGAGTGGTGACGCATGCTTGTAATCCCAGCATTTGGGAGGCTGAGACTGGAGGATCCAGGTTTGCAGCGAGCCTCAGCTACCTAGTGAGGCCCTCCGCAACTTAGTGAGACCCTGTTTCAAAATAAAGAATAAAAAATAGGGCTGGGGGTATAGCTCGGAGGTAGACTGCCCCTGGGTTCAATCCCCAGTACTGCAAAAAAAAAAAAAAAAGAGGAAGAAGAAAATATTTATACCATGAGAAATAAACAAAAGTATTAAATAGGAATAGGACTGGATGCTATGGGAAATAGCCTTTAGTAAAATAAGAGGTAAACCCTAATTTAATATTTCCAACCCCCACCCCATCCCTGCACGTTTCACTTGTTAAGGTACACTTACTTTGGGTGAAATATATGGAAATTTGTTAATAGCTTATTTTTTACTTTTTTTACCACTATAGTTCTGATTTTATACCTAGATTCCTAAGTAGACACTAACTGTAGTAGTTCTAAAAGATTAATAGCTGAAGCCACAATCTGATTATTCTGACATTGGTAAGTATTTACGAAGGTGGGTCGGGCTTGTCGCATATGGAGATTCTGTTACTCAGAGGAAAACATAAAGTTATGAACAACTTCAGTGCAGGTTTACTGTCCGGTGTAGTGTAATTAAAACAGACAGTGCTCTCTTGTTCTCAGGGGGACCGGTGTCTGCCCAGTGAGTCACTGCTGTATCAAATAGAATTACATTTTGTTTTCAGCTGGAATCATGCCTTTAAGAATCAGATCACAACACTACAAGGCCAGGCAAAGAATCGAGCAAACCCAAATCGGAGTGAAGTTCAGGCAAACCTTTCTCTGTTCCTAGAGGCAGCTAGTGGCTTCTATACACAGGTGAGTTTTAGTGTTTATAAATGTGCCTAGTATTAGTGGTAAACATTCTGCTCTTTGTATACATCATTACTTCATATAAAAACTGTGTAGCCACTCTGTGGGCCATCCAGGGATTGATCACTTATAATCTCAAACGAATACAAATGTCTGAAGTAATTTACCAGAAGACTTAAAAAACTTAAGACTTTAAGGTTGATGTTTTTGGCTTATAAATTGGAAGTATAACCATATGAATAGAAAAGTGGTAATGAGAGCAAACAGAGCAGATATGAATTCATAAGTGCTTATAGCCATTATGAAAGTAGCAGTTACATTGTACCAGTTAAAAAATAGTCAAACTGTGATAGCAAGAGAGTTTTCATAGTGCTATTTATACATTGAAATTTGTCCAAGCCTTGTATTGTATTTATTTATTTATTTAGGTACTGGGGATTGAACCCAGGGGAATTCTACCTCCGAGCCACAAACCCAACCCTATTTTTCATTTGAAACAGTCTTGCTAGGTTGATGAGAGACTCACTATTTGCTGAGGCTGTCTTCAAACATGTGATCCTCCTGTCTCAGCCTTCCAAGTACCAGGATTACAGGCATGCACCACCACGCCTGGTTTTGGATTATTTTTAAACTACCTAAAAAATGAAATAGCTTTTCCTTAGTTTGAATAATATATCATTCATCTTCACAGATTTTCCTTTTCCTTAGTCACATCCTCATATTAACATCTATATTAGGCAAGACTTACTTCTGACGTTAGACTTTTATTTACTGTAACTACAATCCTTTAAATTCCTGTTTCATCTGTTTGTAACTTAATTAGCATCGCATATTGATGAGACATGATCTGATACTGAAGGGACTCTTTGGCCAATTCTCCCTGTGTTGCTTGCCACCTACCTATATTTAGACTTTATTTTGGTTTTGCCTTTTTTTTTTTTAAATGAAGAAAACAAAAAGAATATCTAGGATGGGAATTAATCAGTTATTTAGACCAAAAGTATTTATCACTGTTCACCATTGAAAGAACTCAAGTACAGTTCTTATTCTGAAAATTCATTTTCAGTTTTTATGCTAACTTTTAGCAATGTTATTTTTTGTTTTTCTTTGTGGTACTGGGTACAGCTTAGTTTTTATTCTTTATTTTGAAACAGGGTCTCACTAAGTTGCAGAGGGCCTCACTAAGTAGTTAAGGCTGGCCTTGAACCCAGATCCTCCAGTCTCAGCCTCCCAAGTATTGGGATTACAAGCGTGCGCCACCACGCCCAGCACAACTTTTAGCAATGTAAAGTCATACTTCTGGAAGGATCCTTTTAGAGAGAGGGATTGGTGTGCCACTAACTAGTCCTTCAAGCAGATGTTGAAGACTTACTCATTCTACAAGTTCCTGTCAAAAGCCTGCTGTTTGTTAAAACAATTTTAGATACTGAGGATATGGAGAGAAGTGAGAAGTGAGGCAAATTCTTTACCTTCAAGAACATTCCAGTCTAAGTGAAAAGATGAACACAGTACAGATATGTTTTTTGCTTTCTGACTATAAAGATAATGCATACTAATTTATAGAAATGTAAAAATTAAACCAGGCATGGTGGTGCATGCTTGTAATCCCAGTACTTGGGAGGCTGAGACAGGAGGATCAAGGACAGCCTCAGGAAGCAGTGAGACTTGTCAACCTAGTGAAACCCTGTTTCTAAATAAGAAATAAAATTAGGCTGAGGGTATAACTCAGAGGTAGAATGTCCCTGGGTTCAATCCCTAGTACCACAAAAAAAAAAAAAAAAAGAAAAGAAATATATATATATATCTCAAGTGTTTTTTCATTGATTCTCTCTTTTGGGATAAATTACTACTTTAATATACATCTTCTTAGTGTTTTTCTACTTTTCTACATAGTTATGGCCATATACTATATGTCCAATATCTATCTACTATATAAATGGAATGGAATGTACATTTTTGTTTGTTGAACAGTTTGACAGGCATATTTGTATATAAAGCATTTTCTCAAATATTGATTTTCTGAGGGCCAGTTCTTTAAATTGAAACAATTAGATGAATAAAAGCTTAAATACAACTGTTATAAATGAAGTGTCTTTAAGGTGAGAAAATTGTTTTATAACTATTAAGTGAAAAATGATATAAAGTTATATATATATAGTTTGACTATATTAATTGAGTAGTTTCAGTTCAGTGGGATATTAACACAAATGGTATCGCCCACCCCCATGACTGCTTTCAACTCTGCTCTGTTAAGTTCCCAGATTCCCATCATTATGTGGACAGATTACATAACATCCTGGTTGCTTTCAGTTTGTGAAGCATAGTCCAGTTTTGAAACTTGAGTCTTGTTTCTGATTCACATCTCTTTGAATCAGAGTGTAGTCATTAGTCATACTCCCCATACAGTAGAAGCTAGAACTGGAAACAACTGAAGTAAGGGAAGAAGGAGGGAAGAGGTGCAGCTGGCTCTGTTGGAGAAAAAGGAGAGACTCCTACCTTCTGCTGTCCATTTTTATAACAGCCATTATACAGATGGGATTTTCATCTTGAAGATGATTCTTAGCCTTTTTTTATGATGCGTCATACATGTGACTGGACATAGAACAGATCTGCAAGGATGGAAAGCAAGAATCACAATTTTTATTGAGAAACCATGGTGTTTATAAAAGCATTTTATAAGCTGGTAAATAATAAAATTATTCATATTTTAGAAAGGATTTTGTAAAGGGGAGAATACATGGGCAATTTAATTTTGAAATTAGTTTTTTGAAGTTTTTATAATAAGCTTTAGTTCTTCCCCTCCTGTATCTGTATTCCACAGGCAAAGGTTGGCCAATTATGAAAATTGTAAAATAAGCATCAACAAACTTCTTTATTCTCTCGTTATGCTAATTTAGACTTTTCAAATGTTAATACTAAAAAGACTTTTCACTTGCATTTTTAATTTTGTCTTGATTTGACCATTAAACCAATTAATAGTGTTATTAACAATAATATTCTGTACATCCTTCTTGGTTATACACAGCACAGACTAGGTTACTGAATTGAGAAAGAGACCAATTCTAGATCATTGTATGACCTCTCAGACTGAAAGAGTTGGGAATTTTAATCTTTAGTGTAATTGGAAAGTAAGAAAGGGAGTAGCATGCCCAGATTTGCACTGAAGTGTAGCTAGTAGAACTTCCTTTGGTGGGTGGGATTAGATTTGTGAAATCAGTAAAGGAAGAGTCAAAGTGAATAATTGGTGGAGCAGCTAGTTTCATGGTTGTACCATTACTGAGATGGGACTCACCATGGGGAAGCAACTTTGAACATGTTAAATTAAAAAGATACCTCTTTGTCATTTACTAGATGTCAAATAGGTGATTGGATAAACAAGCTTGCAGCCCAGTGGAAAGAAAGGTCAATGTTAGAGTAAATTTTGTAATTACAGTACAGAACCCTGACTTAGTCAGATGGGAACAGGCTTAGCACCATCGAAGTAGAAGAAAATCAGAAGAGGAGTACCTTGGATGCCAAGAGAAAAGTCTTATCCTTGAGGGGAGGGAGTGATCAACCCTGTTGAGTGCTGTGTAAAAGTCAAGTTAAGATATGAAAAGTATCCAATTAGATTTGACAACATGGAGGCCATTAGCTTAATGAGTATCATGGTTCTTCATTTCTAAAATGTCTTTTTCCTATTTTAATACCTCTGAAATAGAGGAAAGTCCACAGTAGACTTCAGATATCAACATTAATGGCAAGCCATCATTTAATTCTCTTTTTTCTCTCAATATTGTATAAAATAATGGCTCATCTTATAAGTTCTAGTATCTTGGATTTTATGGAATGTAACTTCAGCAGAGTGGTGGGGTTGGAAATCTGGTTAGAGTGGTACATGTTTATGCACAGTTGCATTTTCCGGGAAGATAGTTTTGACTTCTTAGTAATCACATTGTTAACCAGTTAAAGCTTCACACCTCAAGAAGAGCCAAATTCCCCATCAAAGTAAAGATGTAACATTTTACCACAGGTTATTTTTATACATCTAAGAACAGAATAGTAATCCTATTCTAAGAAAATGGGAATGAAAAAAAAAAAAACGGTTTAAATTTCTCTCTTATTATGAAAGGTGATACTCACCGGGTGTTGGGGTACAGGACTGTAATCCCAGTACTTGGAAGGCTAGACAGCAAAGTCAAAGCCAGCATCAACAATTTAGTGAGATTGTTTCTGAGAGACAGAGAGAGAGAGAGAGAGAGAGAGAGAGACACACACACACACACACACACACACACACACGGTGGTACTCTATACCATCTTAGGCAATCCTTCATCCTTGGCCTAGAGTGAAGAGCTTAGGAGAAAGGGAACATTGTGGGGTTAGGATGTGCTCTAGTACTAACTATCTCTGACAGTTTGTTAGATTCTTGATCTATAAAAAGAGTAGAGTGACACAGTTCACAGTAGCCAAATCATGGAACCAACCCAGGTATCTGTCAGCAGATGAATGGATAAAGAAAATGTGGTATATATACACAATGGAATTCTAACCAGCCATAAAGAAGAAAATTATGTCATTTACAGGAAAATGGAAGAGAGGGTGTTAAGCTAAGTATTTCTACCGTTTACCATGTGTCTGCTAAAGTAAGCAAATATTTGAATAAACATATTTGTAAGTAAAGAGTTGTATAAGTAAGCATAGAGCGTGAGGAACTGCACAGGAGTCAAGAATTAAACCCTTGGCAAAGTAGGAGGAGGAGAGCCTTTGAATGAAGGAAACTGAAAAGGTATGGTTGGAAGAATACAAAGAACTTGAAAAGCCCGTGATCAGCCACAAGATGTACTGGGTTTTGTTTTGGTTTTTTGTTTTTGCAGTACCAGGGATTGATCCCAGGGCTTTGCATATGCTAGGCAAATGTTCTACCATTGAGCTATATACCCTCAGCCCTTTTAAAATATTTCATTTTGAGATAGGGTCTCACTAATTGTCCAAGCTGGCCTCAAATTTGAAATTCTCCTGCCTCACCTCCCAAATATCTGGAATTATAAGCATGTGCCACCGTACCCGGCTCAGATCCCCTGTTTTAAATGCAGAAAAGAGGTCCAATAAGAAAAATGAGCATAGCATTTGGCTACCAGGTAGCAAATAGTCTGATTAACAGTAGTTCTGGTAGTACAGTGGTAGGTGGTAGAGTGGGAGGGAAGGGGTTTTGGTAGAAACCAAATAGTAATGAATTCAGGAGTAGATAGGAGTTGGGAACGCAAATACGAAATATGTAGACTCCTTTGAAGGACTTTAGTTGAGAAGAGGAAGAGGCATTAGAAGATTTCTAGAAGGATCAAGGGCAAGTGTGGTTCTGTTTTGTGTTTTCTGTAGGAAACCTTAATATGTTTAGGCCACTGGACAGTTACATGAGAGTTTGAAAACAGATAAAAGAATGAGGAGGGGCGATTGGCAGGAGATAGAAAGGAATAACAGGCATGCACAAGCAGAGCAACTAGCTCTGACCAGGAGGAAGAACCCCTCACACTTTAACAATGGAGGAAGAAAGAAAGGACGGTCTAGATGAGGTCTATTGTACCATGAGTTTTGTTGTATATGTAAAGACGTATGAGTTGGCCTAAAACTTAATAAATGTCTTACACATACTGTTACCATATTTGGTCATATTTGTAACCAGACTTTAATGATTTTTATATGTTTTTGAGAGTAGTAGATGGATATTTCATGCTTTGTTTGAATGTATCCAAAAACCTTATTCAGGTAAACAGCCTATTAAAAAAAAATTAAAACAAAAAAAATGTTGCTGTCCTTTAAAGTGTACATCTTAATGCTCTCATACTTAAGAATTCAACAGATATGATTTATAATATATTATAATAGTTATCAAAGGTTCCCATATAGTTTCCATGTGATAGATACATATCTTATAGCACACAAATTTTGCTGTTAGAACATTTCTTTCTACTTAATATTGCTTATGTTTTCTTTCAGTTATTACAAGAACTGTGTACAGTGTTCAATGTAGATTTACCATGCCGTGTGAAGTCTTCCCAATTGGGAATTATCAGCAATAAACAGACGCATACCAGCGCCATAGTGAAGCCGCAGTCCAGCTCCTGTTCTTACATCTGCCAGCACTGCCTGGTCCACCTTGGAGACATTGGTGAGCCTTTGGTGTGAATGAATTGGAGAGTGATAATGTATTCATTCCTCCTTGATCTTTTTTTGTTTTGGAGTAGTCATAGGAAGAAACTTTTTTCCTTTAGGCTAAGTATATACACTCAAATTTAGATCATCATAAGAAGAATTATAAAATGTATTTTTTAAGAACTTACACTTTTTCAGTGCTTTGAGGCTGGCTGAAGGTCTTGAAGAAAATAATTGTCATATTAAGATTTAAATTTTATTCAGATTTGATGCAGGTATAGGCAAATAATAAACAAAAATGTAATCAAAGCTAAATTTAATCAAAGTGATGCTGTAGTATCTTTAAAAGTCTGTATTCTGTTGGAGTAAATAGGGTTTATAAATCACTTCTTCTAGAGCTAAATTGCTTTTTTTCCTTCCTAACAGTCCATTAAAAATTCATTTTTAATTTTGCTTTCCTTTAAAAGTTAAATTTGCATTTCCATTATATGTATTTTACCTGGGAATATTATACAACGTATTTATTCGTATTTATTCTTGCTACTCCTGTAAGGTGACCTAAAAAGGTTGTAAAACAAATTAACTATAGGATTATGTTTTGCTTGTCCTCAAATAACAAGGAATGGAGAACATTATCTCTTTTAAGTTTGAAGATTAGGTTTCTTATTGTCATAATTCAATGATTCCATGAGGGGTCACATCCAAGTAAACAGTTCTGCAGGGAGATCAATGATAGTGTGGTTAGGTTGTTTTTGCTTTAAATGTATTCTTTGCACACACATACTTAATATTGCAGTAGGTATGAGGCATTTTTCAAAATCACTTTATAAAATATTGAAGCAATACATAACTTTCAGATCATATTGTATAGTGTTTTTTGTTTTGTTTTGTTTTTAAGTGCCATATAAATCACCCCTTCTTGTGGGCCGGCTCCAGGTCACCAGCATAATCCGTAGTGGGAGCTGGTGATGCATGACACTGGAGGACCTGGAAATGGGGGCTAGGTAAGCTTCAAATCGGTTACATGCTGTGTCCCCAACAGGGAAGGCGGATGGACACTTCACACATAATCCTATAGCTAATTTGTTTTAAAGTATTTTCTGTCTTTAATGATCTTAATATTAATTTTAGTCTTTATTATCTCTAGAGTTTAAAATTCTGTTTTGGAAATACCCTCCTGGTGGTTTTTGTGTGTGTGCGTGCGTATGTGTGCGTGGGCATGTGTGTATGTGTAACTAAATTTTCTTCTTATCCTCAGCTCGATACAGAAACCAGACCAGCCAGGCAGAGTCCTACTATAGGCATGCAGCTCAGCTTGTCCCCTCCAATGGTGAGTGGGCCTCTCAATTGGAGGTTAACCATGATATGTTGTTCTTTAAGGCACCATAGCAAATAAATCAAGGCTCATCTTTCAGGATTTATTTATTGATTGATTTATGATACTGGGGATTGAACCCAAGGGTGTTCTACCTCTGAACTACACCCCCAGTCCTATTGTTTATTTTGAAACAGGGTCTCACTGAGTTGCAGAGGGCCTTGTGTTGTTGAGGCTGGCCTGTGATCCTCCTGTCTCAGCCTCCTAAGTACTGGGATTACAAACGTGCGCCACCACGCCTGGCTTCAAGTTTTATAAAAGCAATAGATACTGAGTTTGGGTATTGAGTTTCATATTTTCTGTTTAATTATACCTTTCATAAAATGGAAATTAATTTTTTCCAAATAATATTATGTTTGTCAGTAAAGCAGCATATATAGAATTAGTTAATGTGATCTAATACTGTTTCTACAACTCTGGCTCCCTTAATAGAATAATAATCTTTTTAAAACTACCATTTTCCCCTTAGAAAAATAACAATTACCTAAAAGCTAGTCCTTTAGTCTTTTTTTTTTTTTTTTTTTTTTTTTTTTTTTTTTTTTTTGTGGTACTGGGGATTGAACTCAGAGGCATTCTACCTCTGAGCTATACCCCCAGCCCTATTTTTTATTCTTTATTTTGAAACCGAGTCTCACTAAGTTGCGGAGTGCCTCACTAGATAGCTGAGGCTGGCCGCGAACCCGGATCCTCCAGTCTCAGCCTCCCAAATGCTGGGATTACAAGTGTGCGCCACCACGCCCGGCTTCCTTTAGTCTTTTGATGACCCCAAAACAGGCATTAGCAGTGATTCTTAAATTAAAGAAATTACAGCAGATACTTGTAGATGTAAATCATTATTGTTGAACCACATTGCGGTTCCTTTAGATGCTAGAAGGAGTTGAAGCAGAGGTGGAAGTCTGGCCACACCGTCCGTTTCATATCATCTTTGGCTGTTTTTCACTACAATGTCAAGTGTCAGAGCTGAGTTGTAATAGATAGCTGTTGGTCTGCAGAGTCAAAGTTCTTAATAGCAAGCCCTTTTTGAAGCCTTATTTGAAATGCTCATAGTCCTCCATCCTAATTATATGACTTTTTAACTTACATGTGATAGTTTGTACCATTATTAAAATGTGTTATTTTATATTATGCCCATTTGTAATTAGCTAGTCAGGAGATTTGCCTTTTAAAGTACTTCCTATTATTAATTTAAGGATTTAAAAAGTGATAATTTGTATTCTAATAGCAAGACTGGTTCTTGGGTTACTTAAGAATCTTAACTTTCTCCTTTAGGTCAGCCTTACAATCAGTTGGCTATCTTAGCTTCTTCCAAAGGAGACCATCTGACCACAATTTTCTACTACTGCAGAAGCATCGCTGTGAAGTTCCCTTTCCCAGCTGCCTCCACTAATCTACAAAAAGCACTTTCTAAAGCACTGGAAAGGTAGGGTTGACTGTTTTTCCAAGAGGACATTGTATAACCTGGAGCCCTAATCCCTCAAACTTTGGCATACAGGAATAATAGTCAGTGACCAGTGCTTCTTTTCTTTCGTTTCTAAATCTATAGGTTTATCATAATAGTTTGTGTATAGCCACTGAAATTTACCCCATGTATGCTCTATTCCCAGCTAAATATGATTCAGGAAGTTGCAAAGTTGGTAAGATGCAGAACCTGTGCCTTGTGGATCAAGTGCTCAGATAATTTGTATTTATAGGCAAAACCTCTTTTAGGTGGCTAACATTTTGCTACTTAAGACTCACGAAATCTTTCTTTCATTTCAGCCGGGATGAGGTGAAAACCAAATGGGGTGTTTCTGACTTCATCAAGGCCTTTATTAAATTCCACGGTCATGTGTATCTGAGTAAGAGTTTGGAAAAGTTGAGCCCTCTTCGGGAGAAATTGGAAGAACAGTTTAAGGTTAGATTTTTTTAAAAATAATTTTTCTTTTCTTTTTGATCTAAATCTGAAAGCATAAGATTCTGAGGAAACTGGCTCCAGGTTTTTATGTTATTAGTTATCTGAACTATTGGTAAAAATTAAATTTGAAGTATATGAAATTCTTACATACAGCATCCCCTCAATTCAAAGTAAGGTCTAGTAGGCAAAGAAATAACAATAACAATGTGTTTCACTGAGTAGCTGCTGTTTGGCAAAGTATTAAAGTAGAAAAAAAAAAAACAACCCCTTTGTAGCCAAGTGTGGTGGCACATGCCTGTAATCCAAGTACTTTGGAGGCTGAGATAGGCACATCGTAGGTTTAAGGCCAGCTTCAGCACTTAGCAAGACCCGGTTTCAAAATACAAAGCGTTGAGGGTGTAGCTCGGCAGTAGTTCAGTCTCCAGTACCAAAAAGAAAAAAGTCCTTCCTCCTTAGTTTTGGTAGTAGTAATTTTGGTGGTTTTTATTCTTAGATATGATTCTATTTACCTCCTTTTTATATTTTGCCATTCTGAATTCCATTCTTCTTATTCTTTTTTTTTTTTTTTTTTCCTGCAGTACTGGGTATTGAACTCAGGGGTGTTTTACCTTCAAGCTATACCCCCAGCCCT
>PVLC010032434.1:0-17034 GCA_004027655.1 Graphiurus murinus
AGCTCTATATTTCATTCCTTTTTTTCTGCTTCTTGAACAAGGAATCCCTAGTTTTCATTGTGCCCTGTGTCCTACAAATTTTATAGTCAGCCCTGACAAGGAATCTGGAATCACCATGCTGTTCTTGGAAGGAAGGTGGGTCAAACAGGAAAAATATCAGGTGTTTGAAAAAGTGCTTTAGCTTTACATATTAGTAACTCATCCATCTCACCTAGGTTTTCCAAGTTATTGAGGTTTGCCCGTGTGCCTAAGAAATCTCTAATATGTTATAATTATAAATAATTATAAGAAGTAGATCTTCAGAAATCTGCATCTCACTTACTCATGGCTCAGCCATGGAGTCCACTCCCATATTGCTGGGTGTAATGATGTTTACATTTAGTAAAGTTCCATTTTATTGCATTTTACCATTGCTTTATTCTCTCTTTATCCATCATTCCATAATTGATGGTATATGACGAATGGAAATGCAGATGAGAATTCATCTGGAGAACAGTGTCTGCTTCTGAAGAGGCCCAAGGGTTGGTGAGGGTCACCTCAGACATACTAGATTGCATGTGAATGTTAGAATGGTCTTGGAGTTCCATGGTGCAGTGCCGTTTCTCCCCAATATCAGCCTCCATGTTTCACATCAGTCCTCAAAAAGCATTTTCTCTGTTGTATTATGTATTCTAATAATCATCAGAAATCTATTAGCTCAACTTCATTTTACAAGGGCAGAAACTATATGCAATATGCCAGTATAAAATAGTGAGCTAACCAGGTGTAGTGGTGCATGCCTATAATCCCAGTACTTGGATGGTTGAGGCAGGAGGATCACAGATGGGAGGCCAGCTTCAGCAACTTAGTGAGACACTATTTCAAAATAAAAATTAAAAGGGCTGGGGGTACATCTTGGAGGTATAATGCCCCTAGGCTCAATCACCAGTACCATAAAAACAAAAACAAAAATAACACCCCAAATGAACAAACAACTTAGTTAACTAGTAAATGAGTGGGATTAGGGGGAACCTGTATTTCTTCACTTCCTACTTAGCATTGTGTCTTCTGCATCATTTCTGTAGGAGAAGATTGCTGAGCAAAGGGAAACTCTCTTTTTGCTGTGAAGTGTGGGTTTTGGAAAGCCTTGGTCCAATCACTTTGTGCCAAAAGAGAATTCCAGTGTGGGAAGATGTCTGACATTCTGGGCAGGCAAGGAGACTCAGGCTGAGCCACTGCCATTCTACTAGCACATCAGTCCGCCCCTGGCTGGCTGCTGTGGTAAGCCAAAGGTGATGTGCTGTTCTCAACACCTACTTGAACTCTAAGGACTTTCCTGAAAGTAGCAATCTATATTCCTGGGTGAACATGCCTTGAAGGAAGGATGCAAACATATTGAAATAGGACTCACAGATCCTAATCTTTTGTTTTCATGGTGTCTAACGGCCCTGGACCTGCAAAAACTCAAAAGGAGAAGATTTGTACACTTGGGAAACAAATATAGCATCATAGATACATAGAAGTTAACTTACTTTTTTTTTTTTTTTTTGCGGTACTGGGGATTGAACTCAGGGGCATTCTACCTCCGAGCTATACCCCCAGCCCTATTTTTTTTTATTCTTTATTTTGAAACCGAGTCTCACTAAGTTGTGGAGTGCCTCACTAGGTAGCTGAGGCTGGCCGCGAACTGGGATCCTCCGGTCTCAGCCTCCTGAATGCTGGGATTACAAGTGTGCACCACCACGCCTGGCTGTTAACTTACTTTTGAAGTGAAACTTAGAACCTAAGGCTCAATAAGATAACTATAGAAAATAGAGACAGATGAAAACATACATACATACATACATACATACATAGGCATACATGATCCATTTAGTTGGAACCCTCAAAGAGTCCAAGATGATACACATTTCAAATTTTCAATCATCCCCTCTCTTACTTTGGTCTGGCTTATAGGTTCCTTTTAGGAAGAGTTTTCTCTGTAATGGACAAATAGTGACATCATATTTGACTGAAAAGAAAAATATGACGTTTTGTTTGTTTCTGAGTGTGAATCATAATTCTTCCTTGATTTCAAGCATGTATCCTTAGCTCATCGTTCATTGCATAAACAATCAATTGGAAATACTTCGTTACAATTTATTAATAATGACTCAGTAGTATGCAAAATCCCAATCTTCATTTCTACACCAAACCTCTGATCTAAGACTTACTTGCTTTGACCTATTGCTGCTTTAATATATCTGAGTCACTCATGGAGTAAGAGACCATTTATTAACCAGAGTTCAGTAGTTTAGATGTGACCACAAGGTGGCAGTCTATCTCAGCAGATACAGTATAAGTGGAAGGTTCATTTCTGTGGATTTTGAATGAACAGAGTGAGGAAAGAAATAGCCTTTTTCTTATTGGCTGGGTAGACAATATGAGAAACCACTATAACTGTTATAGAGAAAGGGACGACCTGATAACAGAGGTAGCTCTCCTGGTAGATTCAAGTGTGTGATTGATCTTATTGGGAAGAACAATGAAGACATCCATTCACGCTTTATTCATGATCTTGTGGCTGCAGCTGGACTGTGAGTTGAGGATTTGGAGGCAGCAAAGCATATTACTGGATTCTCTTTAGAATCCAGGGAGAAAACTAGCTTTATTCAAGGCTACTGTACTTACTGTAAAAAAGAAAATTCTGAAGAAATGACCTGACAACCTCGTATCTTCTCTTTCTCTTTCTGCACAGGGGTGAGCCGAGGAGAGGAGGTGGAGCAACGTCCTTCTACCCTGAGTGTCCAGGAGGGAGACAGCTCTGTTATCAACTGTACCTATTCAGACAGCGCCTCAGTCTATTTCCTTTGGTATAAGCAAGAAGCTGGAAAGGGTCCCCAGCTCATTATAGACATTCGTTCAAACAAAGACAGAAATCAAAACCAAAGATTCATGGTTTTACTGGACAAGAAAGCCAAACACTTCTCCCTGCACATCAATGCCACCCAACCTGAAGATGCAGCTGTCTACTTCTGTGCAGCCAGCGCACGATGCTCCCCACACACCTGCAGCCTGTCCTCAAACCTGCTGGTGGGGCTGGAGCCACACCCCCTTCCTTTGCTGCAGACTTTCCAGACTTTGCCTTATTGCTTGTTTGAAACTGGAAACTACCACATAGACATTGAAAGTATTTAATAAGAAGTTCAGGTTAATGATGACTCAGCAAGAGTTATACTATCTTATTGGCCAATTGTTGCTTAAGAATTATTTTCTAATTTAGTTTTATTGTGCATATCTAAGGTGTACAACACAATGTTTTGGTATACATATGCATAGTGAAAAATGCACAGATAGATGAAGAGATGTATAGGGAAAGCGGTGCTGGAGCACAGAGCTTCCCTGTCTGATCCAGGCACCTCTACATGTTCACCAATCATAAGGCTGTGTTTAATGGTTTCTTAAAAGGAATTAGTAGAGCCGGGTGTGGTGGTGCATGGCTGTAATCCCTGTACTTGGGAGGCTGAGACAGAAGGATTTCAGGTTCGAGGATAGTTTCAGCAAGTAGTGATACTCTTATCAACCTAGTGAGACCCTGTTTCCAAATAAAAATAAAATAGGGCTAGAGATGTAGCTTGGAGGTAGAATGCCTCTGGGTTCAATTTCCAGTGCCACAAAAAAAAAAAAAAAAGGAATTAGTGATGTTCCTCCTGAAACCCAGACTTTAAAGATGAGTTTACATTTGCTTTTTAGTCTCCTCTCTTATAAATAAGCTCTTAGGATCAATATCATAATCCCTGTTAATAGGTGGCATATGGACTCTTTGGATAGTTGCATTCATTATTTTTTCCTAATTATAAAATGTTACATGAAAATTACAGAAAATATTTAAAATACAAAAATTTGATGCCCATTTTTAATAGAGATACATGAGGTAAAGAAAGGTTTAGAAAGTTAAGAAACTATTGTCTCTAGAGTAATTGGAAGTTTTAAACTATATTAAAACACACCAGTATCTATTGATCATCTATCTATTTACCTGTCATTTATATAATCTATGAAATGACATACATAGATGTCATAATACATGTGCATTATATATTATGTTGCCTCTATAAACCATCACACAGTGTTTTTCAATGAATGCCAACCTCCTGGTTCCATCTCAGATGTAGCAAGTGGGTGTAGCAGTGGGTCGAATCATTTTCCTTCCAACATACCCGTGTTTGTTTCCAGGTTTAATGGTTATCCAATTAAGAAGTGGTTAATTCAGAGAAGTTGGGTAGGGTGAGACTGTCAGTCAGGATACAGAGCAGTTTGACGTGACACGCAGTGACTTGCTACCACAGGAAACCTGTTTCTTGTTCTGTGCAGTAGCAGCAGTGGCAGCGAGTAGCCCATCAGTGCCTCTCTCATCCCATCCAGAGCCCTGAAGCTGAAGAAGGGAAAGATATTTTCCATCTAGCAAAGGAATGCAGACATGATGCTGTCCAGGCTGCTGAAGTTGGCCCTGGCGTCAGTGTGGCTGGGTAGCGATGGTCCCCGAGGGAAGGGGCTTCACCTATGACCTAGGGACTGGGGGACAAGAAGTATCATATGGGAGCTTTGGGAAGGAGAGGTAGCTAGGTATAAAAATTAAATTTCTTTGTCCCACACCACTAATCCTGACTTTCCAATTCTATGTTTTCCCCTTAGGGTCCACTATTGCCCAGAAGGTCACTCAAGCACAGCTAGCAGTGTGGGTGCAGAAGAAGGAGGCTGCAGTCCTGTATTGCACCTATGACACCGGTGCTGGAAGTTATGCTCTCCTTTGGTTCAAGCTGCCCAGCAGTGGGGAGATGGGCTTCCTTATTTGTCAAGATTCTTACAACCAGCAGAATGCTATGCAAGGTTGCTACACATTGAGTTTCTAGAAGGCCAGACAATCCTTCAAACTTATCATCTCAGCCTCACAGCTGGGGCACTCAGCGGTCTATTTCTGTGCACTGAGAGAGGTTACAGTGAGAGCACTGTGGGGTGGGGTGTTAGGGTACAAAAACCTCGGGGTCTGCCTGAGACATGCACCTGCTGTAGGGGTCAAGACAGGGAGTTGCCATTCTTGCACATTTGTTTTTCAATATAAATGCTCTATTTTCCTGATATTCAATAACCCTGCATTAAAACAAATGAATGAACAAATAAGACTGCTTGAAAACCAGAGAGCTGAAATTGTATTTTTGAATATAACATGAAATGTTGACTTATATTATTTTTATTCAGAAAAAATGATGTTTTTCTCAATCTATAAAGGACTTTTTATGTTCTTCAATTATATTTTAAAGTTTGTTATCTGTATCTTAAATTGAATTTCTGTAAATTCATTCCTACATATCCATCCTGTGTATATATTTTTAATTGAATTTTCTTTCATACATTCATCTTTACTGGTATTCCAAGTATAAAGAAGGGCTATTTAAAATCACATTGGGTTGGGCGAGGTGGTGCACACTTGTAATTCCAGTACTTGGGAGGCTGAGACAGGAGGATTGCAGGTTCATGACCAGCCTCAGCTACTTAGTGAGGCCTTTTGCAACTTAGTAAGACTCTGTTTCAAAATAAAGATAAAAAATAGGGCTGGGGATATAGTTTAGAGGTAGAATGCCCCTGAGTTCAATAACTGGTAACACACACACACACACACACACACACACACACACACACACATACACACATACACAGAATCACATTGGTTATATAGCAAAGAATTTCTAACTTTCAAAGTTGCAATGTACTCTATACTTCCTAGACCACTAAGTTTTATTTTATAGAGTTTGCTTAATCTTAATTCAACACCTAAAAATATAGAACAATAAAAAGTGCTTACTCTTGAATATAGGTGTAAATATTTAAATTAAGATATTAAGAACAAGAGACAATATATTAACAGAACAATGGAGCTTGGTTCTTCTAAAAGTATTCACTTTTAGGTATATATTAATTTAATTTATTCAAAATAGACTGAGTGCCTCCTTTGTGATCAACTTTGAGCTGAGACTCATTTCATCTATAGCTTTCGTACAATGAGCATGAAAGAACTTAGTGTCTACACTACTAGTTTCTCTGCCTCACACCAATCTCAGCTATAAAGTGATCAATGCCTACTGTCTCTTAGAGGACTTTGTGAAGTGACAGAATATGGAACTTCTCTTTTCTCTGCTCTTGTTATTCTTTTCACTTGTCCTACAAAAGCATTTAATGGACACAAGTGGTTCATTTTGTGCACCCCAGGCCTGGTCAATATTCCACAATCCCAAATCTCATTCTCTCTGATTTCCTCCTTCTTCTCTTACCCTACTTTCTCAAGCTCTAAATTTAAGATGCAGGGGTTGGTGTATAGGTGACCTTATGTTGTATTTTCCTGTTACAATTGCATTTAGAAAGCAGAGGTGTGGGTAGAAATTTTAAAAAGCGCATCTTCCACAATTTAAAAAAAAATATTTTAAATTGTGGTAAAATATACATAACATAAAATTATCCATTCTATAAAGACAGATCTGTAGACCAATAGATTAGAATAAAAGATAAAGAATAGGGTGTGGTGGTACATGGCTATAATCTCAGTTCTTGAGAGGCTGAGACAGGAAGGTTGCAGGATTGAGCCCAGCCTTAACAGCTGAGCAAGACCTTCAGCAACTTAGTAAGACCTTGTTTCAAATAAAAATAAAAATAAAAGTGGGCTTGGGGTAAAGTGCTCCTGGGTTCAATTAAAAAAAAAAAGGAGTCAGGTATTGTTATGCCTCCTGTGTGGTTCTTATTGCTGAGAACTATTTTGGCTATTCTGGGTCTTTTGTTGTTCCATATGAATTTAAGGACTGATTTTTCTAGATCCATGAAGAATGACTATGGTATTTTAATAGGGATTGCATTGAATCTGTAGATCACTTTTGGTAGGACATCTATTTTGATATTTATTCTGCCTATCCAAGAGCAAGGGAGATCCTTCCATCTTCTAAGATCTTCAATTTCTTTCTTTGATGTTTAATAATTTTCATTGTATAGGTCTTTTACCTCATTGGTGATATTTATTCCTAAGCATTTTATTGTTTTTGAGGTTATTGTGAATGGAAATGTTTTCCGGATTTCTTTTTCAGTGGATTTATGGTTGACATATAGAAAAGCTTCTGTTTTTTTAGATTGATTTTGTATCCAGATAGTTTGCTGAATTTGTTAATTAGTTCTAAAAGTCTTTTGGTTGAATTTATTTGGTCCTATAACTATAGGATCATGACATCTACAATTAGAGATAATTTCAGTTCTTCTTTTCCTATCTGTATTCCTTTGATTTCCTTCTCTTGCCTTATTGCTTGCAAGAGGCATCATAATACCTGACATCAAACTATATTACAGAACCATAGTAATAAAAACAACATAGTATTGGCACAAAAGCAGACACATAGACTAATGGAGCAGAATAGAAGATTCAGAAACAAATCCACACACTCATAGCCAGTTGATTTTTGACAAAGGGGCCAAAAAATTACACTAGGAAAAAGAGCCTTTTCAACCAAATGTTGGCAAAACTGGTTACCCCACTTTTTCACCCTGCACAACAGTCAATTCAAGATGGATCAAAGACTTGAAGATCAGACCAGAGACTTTGCTGTTACTTGAAGAGGGCAAAGGAGCAACATTCCAACATATAGGCACAGGTAAAAACCTTCTTCAATAAGACCTTCTTCAAATAAACCAAGGATTAATACATGGGATTGCATTAAACTGACAAGCTTCTGTGCAGCAACAGAGACTATCAAGAACCTCAACAGAGAGCTGACAGAATGGGAGAAGATTTTTGCCAGCTACTCCTCTGATAGAGGACAAGTATCTAAATATACAAAGAATTCAAGAAGCTCACAGCTGAAGACAAATAACCCAATCAAAAAATGGGCAAATGAACTAAACAGACACTTCACAAAAGAAGAAATACAAATGGCCAATAAATATATGAAAAATGTTCAACATCATTAGCAATCAGAGAGATCAAATCAAACCTCCTTGAGATTTCATCTAACCCCACGTAGAATGGTAATCATTAAATACACAAATAATAATAAATGCTAGAGAGGATGTGGAAAGTAGGAACATTGTTGGTGGAAATGCAAAATAGTGAAACCACTTTGTGAAGGGCCCTCAAAAGATGGGAATGAACCGACCATATGACCCAGCTATACCACTCCTGGGTATCTACCCAAAAGAATTGAAACCAGACAACCATAGTAATGCATGCATACCTATGTTTGTAGCTGCACAATTCATAATTGGCAAACTATGGAACCAGCTGAGCTGTCCATTAACAGATGAATGGATTACAAAATTATGGAATATATACACAATGGAATTCTACTCAGTCATAAAAAAGAACAAGATTGTGTTATTTGCAGGGAAATGGATGGATCTGGAGAATATCATGCTAAGTGAGATTAGTCAGTCACAAAAAGTGAAAGGTGAACGCTTTTCCTCATATGTGGAAGTTAGAAATTGGAACACAGGAGGGACTCCAGACAAACAAGGACAAATTTTAGTGGAGTGAAGGAGGGGACCTGACTGAGGGAGATGGGAGTGGGGAGGAAGACTTGAAGAGGGAAACAATTCAATGGACATGATGTACATACACAAACTTATCAACACTAACCATTGTGTTGAGCATGGGGAGGTAGGGAGGGAGAAGAAGTGTGGTGGGAACTGGAGGAGGGCTCAATGAGTACTGTGTGCATGTATGCCTCTATCACTTCATCAAGGTTATGATTACAATGCATCAATAATTAAAGAAAAGAAATACAAGACACAGATGCCAAAAAGATATATTGGGGAAGAGACAGCACTTTAAACAAATGGTGGTGGGAAAACTGGATATCCAAATGTAGAAAAATGAAACTAGATTTCTATCTCTAATTCTGTACAAAAGTCAACTCACAATGGATCTAGGTATAAAACCAGAAACTTTGCAATTGATAGAAGAAAACATAAGTAAAACACTTTAGCATATAGGCATAGGCAACAATTTCCTGAACAGAACTCCTATAGTTCAAGAAAAAGTAGCAGGAATCAATCAATCAAATAGTGTCCAGTTAAAAACTTTCTGCATAGCAAATGAAACAATCAACTGTGGCTTGCAGAATGGGAAGAAATCTTTGTCAGATACTCTTCCAAATGAGGATTAATATCCAGAATAAATAAAGAACTAAAAAACACTGAAAGAAAAAGTGGCCCATTCAATACATGGGCAAATGAACTGAAGAGACATTTTTCCAAAGAAGAAATACAATTGGTGAAAATTATTATATGAAAAAATGTTCAACATCTTTAGCCATCAGGGAAATAGAAATCAAAACCATGCTTAGATCCAGTCTCACTCTAGTAAGAATGGCAGTCATTAAGAATACAAATAATAATAAATGCTGGCAAGGATCTGGGGGAAAAGGAACTTTTATACGATGTTGCTACTATGGAAATTCCTAAAAAATAAAAAATAAAATGACCATACGATTCAGCAATACCATTCTTCAGTATTTATCCCAAATTATTAAAGTCAGTAAACTTTGGATATAAATGCATACCCATATTTATTGCAGCACAAATCACGATAGTCAAGTTATGGAATTAGCCTAGGTGTCTGTAAACAGAAGAGTGGATGAAGCAAATGTGATACATGTACACGATGGAGTTTTATTCACTCATGAAGAAGGAAATTATGTCACTTGCAGAAAAATGGATAGAAATGCTGAGTCTGGCCTAGAACCTGTGATTCTCCTGTCTCAGCCTCCCAAGTGCTGGGATTATAGGCATGCACCACCACACCTAGTCAGTGTCAGTCACTGCTCTCCATGTTGGAGTAGAGTGCTGAAAAGGACAAACTACCTTAATGATGATTTAACTTTTTATTACTTCATATGATTTCAAGCAAAAACATTTTATGACATTTCAAAGGATTTTAGGCTGGCCCACATAGATGTAGAAGAATATAATGGCTTGTAGTAAAATGTCCAAGATAATTGATATCTTCTCACCCACAGAGACACCATGGGACACTCTCCTAAAGCACTTTTATGTCAGCTGGAGTCCTGAGAACAATACACACCTTAGAGGTTATGACAACTGTCCTTCAGATTTACAAGACCCCCGGAAGACTGACATGTGTCTTAGAATGAGGTCAGGGATGGGACAGAGTTCTGACTTTTGGAAGGATTCTGGAAACATTCATCCACTTGCCCACCAGGGGGCGCGGCTTCCCAACCTACCTCATTTCCAGAATGAATTTCATTTCACTCCACCTCAACTTTTCTTCACGTTAAGAATCAGAAACATTATTGAGGTGACATTATAAAGATGAATGCTTCTCCAGGCTTAGTGACTATGATACTCCTAGTACTTGGTGAGTAAAATGCCTTTAAATTTAGACTTTTTCTTTTATGATGTCAGCAATTAAAATTTAACCACAAATGTATCTAGAGCTTTATCCCTGAGTGATACACATCTCTTTCTTCCCCCAGAAAGGACCTATGGAGACTCTGTGACCCAGATGAAAGGGCCAGTGACCGTGTCAGAAGAGGATTTCCTGACTATAAACTGTACTTATACAACTACAAGGTACCCAACCCTGTTCTGGTACGTCCAGTACCCCGGAGAAGGTCCACAGCTCCTCTTCAGAGTCTCAAGGGACGGCGAGAAGGGAAGCCAAAAAGGTTTTGAAGCCACATACAATAAAGACGCCACCTCCTTCCACTTGGAGAAAGCCTCCGTGCAGATGTCAGACTCGGCTGTGTACTACTGTGCTCTGGGTGACACAGTGGCAGGAACTGCAGGGAGAGCTGAGCACAAACTCTGAGCAGTGACAAGGGCCTGGCTGCTGAGTGTCACCTGTGGGATCACTCAGGTTTCAGCTCAGTCTATGGTGTACTCAGTCTAGTTTCAGCTCAGTCTCTGTTTGCCGCAGAATTATACAAATGTCCAGAGCAGAAGAGCAAGAAGTGGACATCTCTACGCTCTGCTCTTCATTGGTGAAAATGAAAACAGAATCTGCCAGAGACAGCTCTTTGTCCAAGGCCAAAGTAATTTCGGATAAAAACCATGTGAGCAAGGAAGTAGTCTGTGTGCTGGACAAATTCCAGCCCCGATATCTTTTTATATTTTTTTCCAGAGTCGGAAAAACTTTTTTTGGGAGTATGGAAGTATGCATTATTACTGAACAACATGGAGTCCATAAAAGAAAACACACAGCAATTAAGGTGGCACAGAAATGACTAAGGTTTAGGACTTCTGACTATTTGGGCATCATTCTGATACTGCTTTTACCTTTGCTTCCCTTAAGTTTCTCTCCATGCAGCCCCCACATCTTCTAGATATATCTGTATCTTTTATTTTTAGAGTACCAAGTGTGCCAGAGAAAGTGGCATCTGTCAAGTGTCTTCATGACAAGGTGGAAGGAGAGATGATAGGAAAACTACAGTCCAAAAGAAATGGAAAAAGTTAAAAAAGAATAGCAAACCCCCAAGATTCTCAACAACAACAACCACAACAACAAAAAAAAAAAAAAAAAAAAAAAAGAAGGGAGGAGAAGAAGGAGAAAGAACAGGACTGCACAAGAAACTACAATGCAAACAGATAGACTTTCATCATGTGAAGGAAGGGCATTTTTGTTGTTGTTGTTGTTGCATTTTGTTTTTTGCTTTTTTAAAACTTGGTATGTCAAATGGCAAGCACGGGATGATGTTCAAAAGAAAGGGAAGGAGTAAAAACATAAGATGAAATGACTCATGTCTAAATGATGAGTAGCTCTGGCCATTTATGGCAGATCAGCTGTGTGTTTCTAACAAGGCCCCAGGTAAGTTAGTTTGCAGTGTCAGTGGAAGATGAATCATATGCTTTTATTCTGTATCCCTGTAAAGTCCTGTGAGAAAGATAATATAGAGACAGAAAATATAGAAAACCCACAAGATATAGAAAAGATGACAGCAGTGATGTTATTGAAGTTGTAGAAGGTGAGAAGCATATGGACAAATTAAGCTTCTGTTGCAGACCAAAAAGGCCCAATGGGAAGAGCCACCAAGGGGTGTCACATGTGTGATGTACCCTTCCAGAGAAGGTACAGGAGTCAGAAGCACCAATTAATCTCCAGTCTTTGGAGAAGAATGTGCTACATGTGGGTATGTCTGGGTTTTGAGTATATTTAGAAGGGAGAGAATGAAAAGAGAGGACTTAAGGGAATGAATAAGTAACATGCTCTCCATCATGACCTGCACAGTGAACAACAACCACTTCCCAAAATTCTGGAAATGTCTGATGAATTGAGGAAGAGCACATTAAAAAGTAAGAAAGTCAAACAATCAGAACAGATGAATATAATAGTCAATGACTCAACATAGGTATATAAAATATTATTAAAGGAAAAGGACATTCATAGTCATGTATGTGGTTCAAAAAATTGTCCCCTGGATAAGTTTCACTGACTTATACCATGAATAGTGGTGATTGGGCAGGATGACTGTGTTGCACCAACCATGTGTGTTACCAAGCTTTTTGAATCTTGCTTATTAGGCAAAATTACCATCTTATATGTTATTATTATAAAATAATTGATTTAATTTTGAGTCATATGGGGCTTCACTTAAAATATTTTAATCATTTGCATTTTTCTATATCATCTATTCATATATCTGCCCATTTTTAAATGTTATTTTTCTCTGTTCTTCAGATCTATTTTTGTCTCACCCGTCATGTATTAGCAAACTCTACCATACTTTATGAGGACTTAATTTTTAAGAGCAATTTTAGGTTGATAGAAACACTCAGAGGACACAAGGGAACAAAGCTGGTGGAGGAGAGGGGGCTGCACTTCCCAGTTGCTCTGTGGTGAGGAATTGGAGCAGAGGGAATGCTGCTTCCCAGCAAGGTGGGTGACTGAGGGAATTCACTGAACATCAATATGAACAGCCAGAGACTCAGAGAGACCCAGCAATTCTGGTATTTCAAACTGTGGACATGAAAAAGTACATGGGAGCCAACACGGAGGCAGCAGGTGTGAGTCCACTGCAGAGGGGGGGAGTAACACAATTGGAGAGAAACACAGAGGACGAATTTGACATGGGAACACCTGGGAAGCAGAAAGGCAGTCTGGACTTAGCTGAATAAGAGGCTTCACGGCAAGCAGGTATTTGAAAAGTTCTGTGTATGTTTCAACTTGTGAGTGGAGAGCTGAGGTGAGAGCCCTCACCGTTCACACTGCTGTAGTTATCAGTACTGTGGTTGTCATAGTTGACACCTGGTGTTTATTTAATGCTAAGTCTAGTTCATGGCTGTTTGTTGTTGCTGCTGTTAATTGCTGACCTCACCATTCCTGCTTTGGGAGTTATTAGGGTTGTGGATGTCATAATAGTCACTTGGTATGTATTTTAATGTTGTTTGTTGATTACTGCTTTTGTTTATTTCCCCTTGGTCTATGAGGTGCTGGGAATCTAATGTGATACTATAATTTCATGGGGTAGACACTCTGCTACTAAGCTATATCCCTGACCCAGCTGAGAGATAGTGCACATTGGTCCACTAATTGTCACCAAACAACTATCGGGGAAACTATATTACAAAATCCACTTGGAAATATATTCAACAACTCACAACAACCTGATACCTCAGAACACTTTGCCAAGAGAAGAATGTGTTTTAAGTAGGCGCGCACATAAAAGTGAAAGAGAAATCCATCCCAACAGATGCACAAATCTCAATACAGGAATACAAGAAAATTGAAAAAATAAGGTAACATGACACCTCTTAAGGCTCATATCTCACCAGCAACTGACTGCAACGATGTCACAGTGGATCAAACACCAGATAAAAATCTCAGGAGGATAATCATTAAAAAGATCAAGGAGTTCCAAGACAACACAGAAAAGCAACTGAGTGAATTAAAGAAATCAGTGCAGGATAAAATGAGAGAGGGACAAGGGAAACATGAACATAAATAGTACTGGGGCCCAATATCTTAAATTGCTATCTAAAAAACTATTCACAGATCACTCAGTACCTATGATCTCCTTTTACTAGAGAGCAAACTTCGGGGAACAGACTGGGCTAAGCCTCTATCCAGGTGGAAAGCTAGACCTTCATTGTAGCATAGGCTTAGCATGTGCCCAATTTGCATAGCTGGTCAGCATATTTTGGGGCCAATAAAATAGTGGCACAATAAGACCTGGAATAAAAAATCATTCTATAGGGACTTGATTATTTTAATTATGGTATTTTGTCTGTCCTACGATTCATACTTTGCACATTTGAATAAAATGTAAGAACATTTGAGTACTGAGTAGGTAGTATGGTTTTTCCCCTGGAAATCTCTTATTAGAAAGATAGCATCCCTATAGCATCTCTAAACATTGACACCTCCATGGAACAGAGGATATATGACCTTTCAAGTGGTACTGATTCCTCAACCGAACCACCTATTTAGCATTTTTGCTTCACTTAACCAATATGAATTGAACACCAAGTAAATGTCAGTCATTACTGTCCGTGGTAGATACAGTGCTCAAAAAGACAGAATCCCTCAGTAATACTTGACTTCATATTCCTTTCTGTGATTCCAACCCAAAACAGTTTTTGGCATTGTAATGGACTGCAGGCAGGCCCATAATAGGTATGTGAAAATATAGGCCCATATTAAAATGTCCAAGGCATCCTTTATCCCTTCAAATACAGAAACAACCTGGAAAATGCTACTTAAACATTTTCATGTCATATGGAGTCATAAAAACAAAGCACACCTTAGAGGTTACGAATGTTCTTCTTTAGGTTTACAAAAGCCACCTGAGGACTGACATGTGCCTTCTAAATGAGGTCAGGGATGAGCATAGAGTTCTGACTTTTGAAAGGAATCCAGGAAAACATTCACCCAGTTCAGCCCCTGCCCACCAGAGGGCGCAGCTTCCTAACACTAGCTCACTTCCTGAGTGAATTGTAGGCCTTGACTTTTCATTTCACTAAGACCTCAGCTTTTCTTCTTGTTGAGAATCAGGGACATTACTTAGGTGACACTGTAAAGATGAACACTTCTTCAGGCTTAGTGACTGTGATACTCCTAATACTTGGTGAGTACATTGCCTTTTAAAATTTGGACTCTTTCTTCTATGATGTCAGCAATTAAAACTTTAACCACAAATTTGTCTAGGAGCTTTACCCTCAGGGTGACCAGATCTCTTCTTTTTCTCAGGAAGGACCAGTGGAGATTCGGTGAACCAGATGAAAGGGCCAGTGATGGTGTCAGAAGGGGATTCCCTGACTATAAACTGCACTTACACGGCCTCAGGGTACCCTGCCCTGTTCTGGTATGTCCAGTACCCTGGAGAAGGTCCACAGTTGCTCTTCAGAGTATCACGGGATGGCGAGAAGGGAAGCCACAAAGGTTTTGAAGCCACATATAATAAAGCTGCCACCTCCTTCCACTTGGAGAAAGCCACTGTGCAGATGTCAGACTCGGCTGTGTACTACTGTGTTTTGGGTGACACAGTGACAGGAACTGCAGGGGGAGCTGAGCACAAACTCTGAGCAGGGACAGGGGCCTGGCTGCTGAGTGTCACCTCTGGGATAGCTCTCGTTTCAGTTTAGTCTATGGTGTGCTCAGTCTGGTTTCAGCTCAGTCTCTGTTTCTCTGTTTGCTGCAGAATTATACAAATGTCCAGAGCAGAAGAGCAAGAAGTGGACAGCCATGCTTTTCATTGGTGAAAGTGAAAACAGGATAGCTCCTTGTCCAGGGCCAAAGTAATTTCCAGGTAAAACCACGTGAACATGGAAGTGATCTATTTGTTCATATTTACAGACAAAGCTTGTTCTCCACAGCTTGTTCCAGGTTACCCTGATAGACATTGCTCTGCCTTTTTATATTGGAGTGCCAAATGTGCCAGAAAAGGTGGCATCTGTACAATGTCTCCCTAACAGAGTATGGAAGGAGAGGCCAGAGGAGAGATACAGTTAAAAACAAAAACAAAAACAAAAACAAAGCAAAACAAAATGCCAGGCACAGTGGTGCATGCCTGTAATCCTTATACTTGGGAAACTGAAACAGGAGGATTGCAAATTTGAGGCTAGCCTCAACAACTTAGTGAGAGTCTATTTCAAAATAAAAAATAAAAATGGCTGGGGGTTTAGGTTATAGGTTGAATACCTCTTGTTTCAATCCCTAGCACAAAAGGGGAGGTGGGAGTAAAGAAAGAGGGAGGAAGAGAACCTCAGGTGGAACAAGGCCAGCAGAGAAAAGGCATCACAGAGAAGAAGAGTTTCTAAAGAAAGGCGTAACTAAAGACACTTCTCATGTCCAAGTGAAGAGTGGCCCTGGCCAGTTATGTAGATCACTTTACTTTCCAACCAAATCTCAAGTGAGTTAGTTCCCACTGCCAGTGGAAAGTTAAGTACACATTTTTTATTCCCTATCCCTGTGAAACAAACTAAAAAGATGGTAAAGAAACTGAAAAGGTTGTAAGCCCACAGAGTATAGAGAAAGAGATGACAGCAGTCATGTAAAAAAAATATTAGGGGCTGAGAAGTATATGAAGGAAAAAAGGGCTTCATTATAGACAAGATAAACTTAAAACCTGGGCCAAAAAGGAGAAGCATCGTGTCTGGAGCACCAAGGAGCATCGTGTCTGGACCCTCAAAGAAAGGAATCAGAAGCACCAGTTATCTTCAGTTTACTGGGGAAGATGGTGCTGTGTGTGTGTGTGTGTGTGTGTGTGTGTGTGTGTGTGTGTGTGTGTGTGTTGAGGATATTTGGAAGGGAGAAGATGAAAAGAGGAATGCTGAGTGAGAACGCTCTGCCCCATGGTCTCTAGAGTAAGTAATAATCACTTCTCAGAACCAGCAGAAAATTTGAAATGTCTTTAATGACTCAAGAAAAATCACATTAAATAGAAAAAAGCCAAAAAATTAAAATAGAAGAATTAATTAGTCACCTACCCAATACAGGGAAATTATTGAAGAAAAGGGCCATTCTCATAGTAGTCTGTATGATTCCACCATATTGCTCCCTACATAACTTTCACTGACTTCTACCATTAG
>PVLC010032436.1:0-18208 GCA_004027655.1 Graphiurus murinus
GGGGAATAGGGAACCTGGGGCAGCATGAGATGCTGGTCCCCCACCCTTGGGGTCTTAAAAAAAGTGACACGTTTTTCCTACGTAGGACTCTCTGGGAGTGAAGACAGGAAGTTTCTTCTTACAATAGGTGTGACAAAAGGTGATGCTTTTAGGATTTAGTCACCTTAGGGATTTCCTATATGGAGCCAACCTATTATGAATGGGCCTTGCTTTTTAAGGATGATCAAGCTCTGTTAAAATGAAACCATGTTTTCCTTTCTTTCCCAATTCATCTCTTTTCTGCCTAAATTTTTATTTCTTCTATTTTACCTCATCAGAACCTTTAGGAGGAAGGACCTGGTGGAAGGAAGTGAGGTCATTGGGGGCATGCCCTCAAGGGGGATTGTGGGATGTTGACTTCTTTCTCTCTGTTTGCTTCCATGGTGCCATGATGTGAGCAGCTTCCTTGGACACGCCCTCTGCTATGATGAAGCGCCTCACCACAGACCCAAAAGCACCGTGACCAACTGACCATGGACTGAATGCCTTGGAACGCTGAGCCAAAATAAACATTTTCTCCTCAAGTTGATTATCTCAGGTATATTATTATAGTAATAGAAAACTGACTAACATAAGGGTGAATTAAACCTTTCTTCCCCACTAATAAAAGTTGGCGTACGTACATCTCTCTTTTTTTTTTTTTTAAATAGGTGCTTTCTCTTTTGGTGTTTTCCTCCTTTTTCTTCATTGTCTTCTCCTCCATGGGGTAAAGAAGGGAGGGAATAAATGTCAGATTGAAGAAAACGTGACTGGATGGGGAAGGGCTAGAGAGACTCACTTCAAACGGAAGTGAAGACTGTCCCTGACCCCCAGCCCGCCCACTGGTAACCCAGAGGAGGCATTCGAGGATGCAGCATCTGTTCTCAGGGTTCTGCGCAACATTGCTAAGTAGGAGAGGTTCTTCTTGGCAACTCTCTCTCTCTCTCTCCTTCTGGTATTCCAAAGCCTTTTTCCTTAAAGATCTACCCTTGCCCAAAGCCTCTGCCCTCCAAAACTACGTCTGCTTCCTCTACTTCGAAGAAATAACTTATTCACTGGTACCTCATTACTGATAAAACATAAGAACTTTGATTTGACAGTTGGCAATTAGTTATCTTTGCCATCTGGGAGGTAAGATGTACCATGGGTGTTGGTGGCATAAGTGTTCCCAAACTTTATTATCTTACTAGATATGTATAAATTAAACTATCTTGAAATTCCAGTTGCATATATTTCATTGGCTACAGTGATATATATATATATATATATATATATATATATATATATATATAAAATCTCACTATATACACATTACCAAAATACATAAATTTTATGCTTCTAGATGTTTCTAAGAGAAGGTCCACAATAATCAATACATTCATACACTCCTAGAATTTATTCAGAGAACTTCCAGACCATGATTCTGCTTTCACAGATGATGCTTGAAATTAGGGGTACTGGGTGATTTGGCTCAGAATCACAGGCCAGGGATATAAAAGAGGTCTCTGACTTTCAATCCAGTGATATTTCTAGTAAAAAACCATGTTATTACACACACTGAATTATGCCAAAATTATTTATCAATTTATTGCATTTTTTGTAGAACTTGATTGTTTAAGTGGACATTGCCTATATGTCATTTTTCTAGTTATTAAACCGAACTATTTGTTGGAAAAGATACTTGGAGATGCTATTTTTATGTAGAATTCAAAATACATGTGATGTACTTTACCATACAGCTTCCTGTGTCTCTCCATAAACCTATTGACTCAGACTCTCTAACAAAGCAGAAGTAGTAACCTGCATTCTTTCTCTGATCACATAGACAAAATAGTCATTATGTGAGACTGCATCTTCTTAATTGGTATAAAGTTGGTATAAACCTTGAACACTTTCAGTAGTGTCCATCTATAAACTGTAGCACCATTCCTGTCTCTGGATTTGTTCTTATCACTCCCTGTTCTGAGTCACCTCTCTCCTTAAAAAGAAGTCCTATCCACCATTCAGAACCTTGATCAAGTTCCACCTCTTGGCTTAACAATAGCTTGTAAGTAGGTAATAGCATCACTTTAGGCAATCCCCATGATAACCAATGAGGGAGTTACTGGTCCTTGATATACCAAGTTCAGGAAGACTTAAATAAGGAGGATAGCTAGTCCACCATCTCTCTGCAAGTTGGAGATTTGGGGTCTCAACACACTGTCTCACCAGAGACCTCTGTCTCCCAGTACATAGACCACCTTCCCCACTCTCTGCATGGCTTCTAAGCATCTCTCTCATCTAATTCTCCCAGAATATGCACTCTGAACCCTACAAGTGAGCACTTATTTTATAGGCTTTGCTGTTCTCTCGTGTTTTTTATCTTCCCTACCAGACCTCAGACGCAAGAGCCATTATCTGTAGAACCACACAGCAACCCTGACTAACTTCAACTGATTAGACATGGAGAAAACATGGGAATTGTGAAACATGTTGTTCTCATGTTTAACTAGAAAAGACCATCAAGTAGCAAAAGGAAATATCAAATTCAGAATCAGTTTTTGTTCTAAAAATACATTTCTTTTCTATTTGGGGGTGAGGGGGAGGTGGAATGATAGAACTCTCAATTGAAAGAGAGCCATTTCCCAATGACCATATTTGGGTTCTTGGAGATGTCAGCCCATGCTCTGAAACCACTGTGCTGTATGGGATTGTGCTGGCCCAGAGAATATGAAAATTGTGGTCTTGTAAAATCTTTTCTGGCTCAAATCAATTCCATATGGGCAGAGCAATACAGCTTTATTGTAGATGTTAATCCCTGAAGTAGCATACTCTTGATGTTTTGACAAAGACTTGAGTAGGTGGGTTTTCTGATATAGTCACAGCTTTGAGTTTGAGTTAGGTCATTTTATAAAATGAATAGATTAAAGTGTGCTTTCATTTGTCGTAGGGGAAAAATTTAGTTTATTGGTATTTATCATACTTGCCTTAAGATTAATGTTGGTGTCAACATTAGTAACTAAAGTTAAATTTAAAAAAGATATTTTTAGATGGCTTCTGACCTGAGTTGAATTCTCTTTAAGGACATTTTAATTTTCCTATGTGGAAATAAAAAGCATCTGCCAGAGTTAATGCAGGCAGTGTATCATGGGGAGACTTCTACTAACAGTAAAATACAATCATCTTTACAGTTCACTTTTGTTTTCTCCTATTTTAAAATAATTTTTTCTAATTTACCTTAACAAATATGTAGATTCAGAAAAGAAATAATTGTAATGTATGCTATCGGTTTCTTTTCCCCAAGCATTTGGGAATCTAAAATCATTCAGGAAGTATTTTGTTCACATAGCCCTTTTGAATGTTTCCTAATTTGGAAAAGCTGGGATATGAAAATGGATTATTTTGACTATATTCTCAAAAATTGAGAACTAGTGAGTTTCTTTTGCAATTTTACAGTGACTTAAGTTAACAAAGTACTTTCCCCCCAAGAGTGACAATAAATTGAGAGCTAATATGGGATTTGAATATTATTACTTTAACTGTAAAGCGTTAAAATTAATGGTGATAGCTGTATAGAAACAAAAGTATTTCTAATATTCTTACTAATTGTATTTCTAATATTCTTACTTAACTTTGATTTGGGGTGTGCATTACTATGAAGTTGTAGATTATTCTAGATGTTATTCCAAATATAATTTAGGAAAATTTTCTTGTCTAGTAAGCATGGGATGAGCATAGTTAATTAGGTCTCATTAATTTTTCAAAATGTCCAGAAATTAAGTTTTATTTTCTGAAAGCCCCGTTCCTATACTCTTGGGTTTTCTCCCTGTCATCACTGACTATTGCTGGCTGGTCTCCTCAGGGCCCCATGACAGGAATTTGAACACAAGGGCGGCTCCAGTTCTTATTCATCTCTGCCTTGCTTTATTATGAGAAGTTATCTGTATTTTAACGGGCAAGACTGCAGAGCAGTACCCAGGGACGATGCACATTTGGGTGATAAAACTTTTGAGAAATGGAAGGAAGTGATTTTTTTTATGGTCTGCATCAACCATATTGTTGTTTACTTTTATTGGTGCTTACAGTCTCACATTATAATGTAGTTCACAGTGGACTTGGTGGGCTTTTCCTGGCTCTCTCTCCACCGCCTCCCTTCCCCATACAGGATATTGAGATTGACATTGATATTCTCACATATATTCATAATGTCACTGGAAATGATACCTTCATTGATTCTCCCTCTCCACATCCCTCCTTCCCCTAGACCACCTCCCTGGCTCCACTGGAGTTTCTCCTCCATTATCTGAAGTCCCTCTGGTATCCTGATTACTTCCTAGCTTCTGCATAAGAGACAAAGCATATGACCCTTCGCTTTCTGTGACTGGCTAATCTCTCTTAACATAATGTTTTCTAGGTCCATCTATTTAATGTTTTAAAAAAAGTGCACGCAAGTGTTTATAGTAGCATCAGGACTATTGGTTGTTGGATGGATAAACAACATGCAGTATGTTCATACAACTGGATGTTATTTGGCCATAAAAATAAATGAAGTAGTAATAGATACTACCATGTGGATGAACCATGAAACCATGAGACCTTTGGGCTAATCTTTAAAAGACAATCACAAAATGTCACATAATGTATGATTTTATTTGTATGCAATATCTAAGATAGACAAATACATAGAAGTAGATAGTAAATTAGTGATTGCTCAGGGATGGGGAGATTGGTAGGTAGAAGGGGATAGCTAAAGGGCAAGGTATTTTAAAAATATTCTACAATTGATTGAAGTGACAGTTTCATATATCTCTGGATTGACCTGAATGCTACTCCGTGGTTTACTTTTAGTGGGTCAATTGTACACTATGTGAATCATATCTCAATAAAGCTGCTGTAAAAATTTAAAAAAGAAAGAAGTTATGTGTATGCTTCAAGTACCTGTTATATACAGAGCATGGATCATGATGAAGGCTCCAGAATACTTTGATATGATGAATTAATAGAGAATCATTAAAGGCTGTCTTAGTCCTTTGTGCCACTATAACAAAATACCAGAGACTGGGTAATTCATGAATAACAAAAATTTATTTCTCATGCTTCTGGAAGTGGGAAGTCCAGATCAAGGCACCAGCATATTTGTTGTCTGGGAAGGACAAATGCTCTCTGCTTCCAAGACAGGATCTAGTTACTGTGCCCTCTTATGACAGAAGTGTCAAATGCCCTCCCTCCAGTCCATTCATCCAATCCCATCTCTAAGGTCAGTCCTCTCCTGGCCTCACCACTTCCCAGAGGTCTTACCTTTGAATGCTATCGTTTTAATGGGTTAATTTCCAGCATAAGAATTTTGGAGGAACACAAACATTCAAACCATGGGAGAGGGACCCCCCAATTTTATTTCCATATTTAATCAACCCAGTATACAAAGTGACGAAGAATTACCTATGTATGAGTCATTCTAGAATGTGTACGTGCGCAGTCTTCCTGGCAGGTGCACTTATTCTTGGATGTTGTCATTGCCCTAAACTCTTAGCTTTTGTTTGGAATTTGCACACAGGAGAATAAAGCTCCCTGCTTCATGTTTCAGATGGAACCAGAATTTTTTACCTGATTACCCCCTGTATTCACATGACTTGGAGCTAAGTGACTTTTCATTGTTTTCAAAAATCATCCAAAGGACAAATTTTATTACTATTAAAGGTTGTCAAAAGAATGAGCAATATCTCTAATGGCAACTAAAAAAATTTTTTTAAAAAGTTTCCAAAAATATCTTGTGTTTGCTGAGGCACACGTCTGGGATGACGATACCATCTCCCAGGGACAGTTCTTTGGAAGACTGTGCCCGCTTGTTACGTGTGCTTTGAAATCACACATTATTTTATAATCATCCCTCATGCATTTAATTTAGTGTCACATCATTTCTCAATCCACATACATTTCTTTCAATAGCATTGGGAGTGTGGTTTGATTTTTAACAGCATAATACTGTGCCAATATTCTATACACTGGCAAACATGTTTTTTAGCTTCTGTCTTTCTTTAAAACTTATGTTCTGTAGATGGGTTACTTTATATATTTATATATTATATATTATATATATTTTGGTCCTGGAGAATGAACCCAGGGACATTCTATCTCTGAGCTACAGCCCTAGCATTTTAAAAATTATTTTACATTAAAACAGAATCTCGTTAAATTGCCAAGGATCTTGCTAAATCGCCGAGGCTGGCTTCAAACCTGTAGTCCTCTTGACTCAGCTTCCCAAGTACTGGGATTACAGGCATGCACCACCTCGCCTGGCTAGATAGGATACAATTTTATAATAATTAATGTAAAGGCCATAGTAGAATATAAATTTGAAAAGAAAAAATGGGCTGCTGATAAGTAGCTGAGTG
The DNA here is from genome assembly GCA_004027655.1 of Graphiurus murinus. Classification (NCBI taxonomy): domain Eukaryota; kingdom Metazoa; phylum Chordata; class Mammalia; order Rodentia; family Gliridae; genus Graphiurus; species Graphiurus murinus. Next base: position 6,390 of record PVLC010032436.1, read on the forward strand.
ATCCTTTAATTTGGTCAAAATTAAGTTTTGACAAACTAGACTGAAGACATATCGCAGAATTTAATTAGTACAAGGGTTCTTCATACACATGGAAGTACAACTCTGTCTTCTTTTAGATTTAAAATATTGATGCCTACAAGCTTATGGGACTTTACTTAGATCACCAAAGTAATTCTTGGCCTCCGATCTCCTAATTTTTCGACTCATCAGCAAGAAAGCACCCTCCCATCTAAATTGTCCTGACACTTGTTAGACCCTTCATGGTAGCCATCGCTGGTATAATTTTCAACATTGTCTACTCATGAAGGCTTCTACATTTCTTTAAGTATCTCCTTGTATATGATTTCTTATTGTTTACAGAAATTAATGTATCTCACATATTTGCTTAATCTATAGACACTTTGATTTCTATGCAATTTATATAGTTGACTTTGCATTTTTTGGTATTGGTTGGTCAACTAATGAATTAAAAATTGCCTTGCCAGGCATGGTGGTGCACACTTGTAATCCCAGTACTTGGGAGGCTGAGACAGGAGATCTGGGTTGGCAGTCAGCCTCAGCTAACTTAGTGAGGCCCTACACAACTTAGTGAGAACCTGTTTCAAAATAAAAAGAATAAAAAATAGGGCTGGGGGTATAGCTCAGAGGTAAAATATGCCCCTGGGTTCAATCTCCAGTACCACAAAAAAAAGTTACCTTTTATATAAAATAGGGAGTAAGAAGCCAGGTATAGTGGTGCATTCCTATAATCCCAGTACTTGGGAGGCTGAGACAGGAATGCTGTAGGTTCCAGATCAGCCTCAACAACTTAGTGAAGCCCTCTGCATCTTAGAGAGATCCTATTTTCAAATGAAAAATAAAATTAGGCCAGAGGTGTAGGTCAGAGGTAGAATGCCCCTGGATTCATTCCCCAGTGTGTGTGTGGAGAGAGAGAGAGAGAGAGAGAGAGAGAGAGAGAGAGAGAGAGAGAGAGAGAGGATTTTGCTCAAGGGTTTTGTATGTGTACAAGAATTTTCTCTCTCCAATGTCCTGTATTAAGGTAGATGAACAACTCTTTATCCCTCAAGTCTCAGAATGAATGCCACTTCCTCGGGGCACTCTTTCCTGATTTCTGAGACCCAGTGGGATATACCTGTTGCTAGTCCTTGGCATCGAAAAGCTGTCCTCCTCCCTTATAAATCTACACACATTTGTAATTAATTGTTCATGCTAGTCATCCTTGGCGGGCTCTGGACTCCACGAGGGAAGGCATGCCATCTGTCTGAGACTGAGATACCTCTCCAGCATACACATGGCCAGCTCTTCGGACCAGGACCCTGGGCTGCAAGTGACAGAGATACAACTCACACCAACATTGCTGGGAAAACAAATCAGTGGTTCACTTAACAAGAAAGTCTAGAGATAAGGTGACTTTTTGTTTGTTTGTTTTTCTTTTTCTTGTAGACCTGTTCTACTTGTAGAGTGGACAAGGTGATTCTGGTTGCCCCAGACTTATCTGACCATTAGTGTAAGGAATTCTCTGATCGGAATGGGGAATGGATGCTGGGTAAACAGAAACATAGACAAAAATAAGAATATTAAGAGCTATTTAGTGCTTTAGGTAGTGTTACTAATTTAAATCATCCACTAAAGTATTCTAAAAACTGTTGTTGAGGGAATGAATGAATGAATACAAAGTTTCGTGACTAGGAACTATGTTCCATGCCTATGACATAGTAATAGTAATAATGATGATGATTGTCACCATTACTGTTATTATTGACTAGAAATTTTGTAGCTAGATCCCTGTGCAGTTATATGTTGTTAAGAAGAGATTTCTCTAATCATTGAAGCAATCTGAAAAGCCAGCTCTCCCTAACTGTATGTGTTTGTTTGTGGCTTGCAATTTGCATCTCCTTTCTGGCTTTGATTTTTTCTCATTTTAGCACAATTTCCTGCTCTCTTCCTGTGCTCTCTTGGGAAAGCTGGCCAAGTTGTTTCTTGTAATTTTCACTTGTGTTTGGGTGTTTGCATAATTAACTCAGCTTTTCCCCCCACTCCTCTATCTTTTCATCTCCCACCTCCAACTCTTGGGGTCTTTTTATTGTTCCTTTGAGGACGATTCAGCTATACTGAGTGAGTTTTCTACTTAATGTCTGGTCCAGAGAGATTTTACTACTTGAGTAAGCCTATTAATTTTGGCTTTCATTTTATGATTCATTTTTCTTATTTTAATTTCCCCCATATTTTTAATAAGTATCTTAAATTCCACACTAAGAATTTTTTTTAACTGTGTCTTAACTTTCTTCAAAAAAATCTAGCTAAATTCTTCAAGAGAGTTCTTGAAGTTCCCCCAGACTACGCAAGCTACTTGAGTGGTAAGTGCTCACAGGTAGGATTTCCAGGAGAAAGGGTCGCAGTTCTTATCAGAGTTCAAATTCATGACTCATGCCTTTTTCCAAGCTGTGGTCCCCACATCAATAATGTTGATAATTTAAGAACTGTCTTTGACTTTTCCCAGAAGAGAGGTGAGGACTGTGGATTTTTGCCATGATTGTGTCCTGATCTTGGCCCAGTTCTGTCTGAATTCCAAAAGAAGGAAATCCAGACTGTTGACCAATTTATCTTCTGTCCTGGGTCAGTGAAATTCAAAGTACCAATTCTTCTGCATGACACGACTCTGAAGACTACCCTGATGCTTTGGGGCATCCATTCAAGATGCAACTCCTCCGCTGCACCATTCTTTATCTGCAAAGGTAGCGCCCACTCTTTTTCCACGCTTTCTTAGATGGGAAATTGGTGACTCATTAAGCATGCTGTCTTCCTCTTTCTTTTACTCTCGGGGAACGCCAGGTCTCCCTTTACTTTTTAGACTTAAATACATGAGAACTGAAGAGGATGTACAAAAGCCCCTTGAGACAGCAACTTCCTGCTCCTTCTTCTTTATGTCCTTCGTTTCTTTCTCCTAAGTGATGTCACTGTGTCTGCATCTTGATGATGCTCTGTCCAAGAGTAACCATTTTCAGTCCTTGCTGCCTGTTGGTCAGGCTTCTGGCATTTAGATCATTCTTCCTCCCTCCTTCCCAATATCCTTGTGCTGCCGGGCTAGGCATCCTGTGTCCCAGCCATCACTGGAGGAGCAGATGGGCTCAAGGATTGGACTGGTTCCAGAAGGAAGAATTCCTCCAGAAGTCTCTGTGCAGGAAGGGTCTACCAAGCTAAGACCCAGGCAGACCAGAGTACTCATAAACACCTACTTCTTCATATTAGAGGTGAGATGGAGGTCAGTGTTATAAACCCAGGGTACCGAGGCTGGCAAATAAAGTGCTAATACAAGAGTGTAATGGATCCAAGAGATTGTGATGTAATGACTACATTAGGCTGGATGAAAATGTAGGAAAAGAGCAAAAAGAGCAGTATCTGTAGTTCTTCCGTACAATCTAAGGCCTCCTTTGGGTCAGTATTTGCAGGATTAGTGATCTGGGAGTACATGTTTTTGTGGTGTGTCTGTGTGCATAGCAATGTAGGAATGGGCTCTATATCTGCATAGTATTAACCACCATGATTGGGAAGGTATCAAATATCACTTATGAATTTCCCCATTAAATATTACTGTAAGATATTTCTTAGAGAATGAGTTTCCTGCTATCTCAATCTTTCAGAGAAAACTATTATTAACTGCGTGGTGACTATTCCTTCAGACTCTTCCTATGCATGCATTAACCTATGCATGCATTAAAATAAATGTAATGCGTATGTATCCACACAATATATTTCATGCAGGAATTAGACCATCCATAATCCTGTTCCGCAACTTGTTTATTCAGTTACCACTGTATTTCAAGTACCATCATTTTAAAAATAAATCTTGAAAGCAGAATACATGAATATTTCTTGAACATTTTACTGAAGAGCATCAGACCTGATTACATCTCTAAAGAAACACCAGGGAGAAACTTAAAAGATACTAATGACTAGTCTGGAACCACTTCTTAGAATAAATGATTGCGTTTCATAAGCTCATTCCTTTTAAAGGGAAAAGAATGCTGGTGCAGAAGGAGACATGATCTGTGTTTGATAATGGCAGCAGTCTCCGGATGACAACTGCTGAAACAAGGAGGTTGCTTTGGGGAATGTCTGTCATTGCTCCAAGAAGGCTGAGTTTTTCTATTATTTTCAGCTGCTTCACAGGATCTAAATCCTATCTGAAGTTATTAGAGATGGTCTAATTAATATTAGATTAAGAACAGAAGTTCTAACAAGCGCTAATATACATTCTTAATATTTTGCTCTCTGTATCCTTGAAATCTATTTTTAAAAACTGTCTATGATGATTAAAATATTCACATTCTTATTATCGAAATTTAACAGATGGTTAAACTGTGGTTATCAAGTTCAAAGTCTGGGGCCACATGGGTAGTAGAAACTAGAGAGGACCTGTCTTCTGGCTCTCAACCAAGCTCTTTTTTATTTTATTTATTTATTTATTTTGTAAAACATTTCCTATTTTGAAATAATTACAGACTCACAAGAAATTGCAAATATATTATATAGAGAGACTGGGTGCCCATCTTCCAGCTTCCTCCAATGGTGACTAAGACCTTACATAACTAGTATATGCTCAAACCTAGGAAATTGACACTGGAAAAATTCAAGGGCTTAGACTATGAATGTTACTTGGATCCCACCACATTTTTTTTTTTAGCACCTGAAATTTTATTTATTGATTTTATTTTTATTATGCTTTTATTGGTGCATTATAGTCTCACATCATAATGTGTATCATGTTAACAGTGACATACATGCACACAGCAATTGCTGCTCTCCCCTTCCCAATTCAGAGTACTGAGATTGGTGTTGGTATAGTCACATATGTACACATAGTTGATGGTAGTATTTCCATTAGTGAGCCTCAGTCTTCCCCCCTCCCCCTGCCTTAGACCATCTCCCTGGCTCCAGTGAGGGTCCTCCTTCTTTATCTGGAGTCCCTCTGCTATCCCAATTACTGCCTAGCTTGAGCATATTAGAGTTACTTTCTGTGTTTGGTTAATCTCACTTAACATAATGCTCTCTAGGTCCTTCCATTTTCTTGCAAATGACATAATTTTGTTCTTCTTTATTGCTGAGTAGAATTCCATTGTGTGGATTTCCCACAATTTTGTAATCTATTCATCTGCTGATGGACACCTACATTGGTTCCATAGTTTGTCTATTGTGAATTGTGCTGCTATGAACATGCATATGCATTTATGACTGTAGTTTTCTGATTTCAACCCCTTTGAAAAGATACCCAGGAGTGGTATAGCCAGATCATATAGTGGATCCATTCCCAGTTTTCTGAAGGGATTCCACAAGATTTTGAATGCACTAATTTTGGTGTGTGTGCACACGGTGTGCATTGTTTTATGGCTTATCTCACGTAGAAATTTTTATAACCATAGCAATCAAAACACAGAAGTGCTCCTCAGTTCTAGCCCTGTGTAGTCACACTCTTCCCTCCTTCTCTGAACCCTGGTCACCACTGACCTGTTCTCTCCATTTCTATTTCTGTCTTCTCTATAATTTTGTCTTTATGCCACCCATCTCTAGATCTCCGTCAGTATTTCTTGTGCAAATCTCTGAAATATCCATCTGGTCCTATTTCGTCTTCTCTGTTTTGAGACCTAGAATTCCTTAATCCAATCAAGCCATAAAGATCCCAGATTATGAATGGCTGATTTCTGCTCTCAGTTGTAGACTAATGCAAAAGGGCTCATGGGAGTGGGCTGGCTCTCCTCCCCACCTTTTCACTCTTGTACCTTCTGCCATGTGAGGAGGAAGCAAGAAAGCTCTCGCCAGATGCCTGTCCATCATTGATCTTGGACTTCCTGTCTCCAGAACCGTAAGAAATAAGTTTCTATTCATTATAAATCACTCCATCCATGATGCTCCCTTATAGCAGCACAAAACAGTCTAAGACACACTCTCATGACCTTAATTACTTCACTCCGTCTCGTTCTTCCCGGGAGCACAGGCATGGAGTTTGAAAGGTGATGTGAAGATCCAGTGAGAAGGTGCTCACCAGCCTGCCAGGAAGAGAGTCCTAAGAAGAAACCAGATCAGCCGCCACCTGGATCCTGGACCCGAGAGCTGGGAGGAAATGAATGTCAGCTGTGAAGCCATTAAGTCTGCAGTATTTTCTTATGGCAGCCTGAGCAGACTAATACAGATGTATGTATCCTCCAGGCCCCCAAACTGGCAGTTTCTGGGACACTTGGCTCACAGCCTATGTCCATTTGGTGACCCCATTCTAGTACCCCTTTCTGGGAACTGCTGCCTACTAAGGTGTACTTGGCATGGTGGAAGTCAAGGCAGATCCCCAGTCAGCCTCTCATTTGGGCCCTACCTAAGCTCCCGTTTCTCTTATGAGAAACTCAGCTCTCTTCCCATTAACTTCAGAAATGACCTTACTCTCCTCAGAAGTGACCCTGTCCTCTAAAATGCTCCAAGACAATGTGAGTATTTCAAGTCCTGCAGAAAGCAATCTCTAGGCAGCACGGCTTGGCTGTCAAAAATAGAACGGAAGGTCTGGTGTTGATATAGGATGACTCGGCTTTTTATTTGTTTGTTTAAGCTAATTTGTTCAAAGGTAGACTAATTACTGAACTATGTGGTCTATATAGACTAAATGACCAAGAAACAAGAGTTTACTGTATCATTCAGACAATTATTTAGCAGTTGTAGGTAATGATGATTGGAGAATCTTTAAAATGCTCTTAAAGTTAGTTCTGAATTGTTCTGTTATTATTCTCCATCTTCTTTCTTTGTGTGTTTTTCCTTGTAGATTTTTTTTCCCGGTACTGGAAATTGAATCCAGGGGCATTCAACCTCTGAGCTATACCCTCAGCCCTATTTTATTCTTTATTTTGAAACAGGGTTTCGTCTCACTAAGTTGCAGAGGGCCTCACTAAGTAGCTGAGGCTTGCCATGAACGTGGATCCTCCTGTCTAAGCCTCCCAAGTACTGGAATTACAGTCATGTGCCACCACGCTTGGCTCTTCCTTGTAGATTTTTAAACAAAGCAAAATATGAAATGACACTTCCCCCAAATTAAAAGAATACACCAAAGAATAAGGAAAACTACATTTCTAAAAGGAATTAAGGGGAGGCAATGATAATAATTATATCCATAATTTGTTAAGGACTCGTTTTGAGTTGTATACTGTTCTGAGGAATCTTAATAGGGGGTGGTAAATAGGAATTTACAGCATTCTAAGAATTTTGCAGAAAAATGGATTGTGCGGCAAAGTAGGTGGTAAAATTATCACATGGCTGTGCAGGAGAATCAAGGAAGAACAAGAGTGTGCGGAACACTTAATGAGTAATGGGCCACCATCCCTTATGTTTTTGTTTTTGTTTTTTTTTTGGTACTGGGGATTGAACTCAGGGGCATTCTACCTCCGAGCTACACCCCCAGCCCTATTTTTTATTCTATAGTTTGAAACCGGGTCTCGCTAAGTTGCGGAGTGCCTTACTAGGTAGCTGAGGCTGGTCTTGAACCCGGATCCTCCGGTCTCAGCCTCCCGAATGCTGGGATTACAAGCGTGCGCCACCACGCCCGGCTACCATCCCTTATGTATACGGCTTATTCAGATGAAAAAGTGAACATTCAAAAAATTCATGAAAATTGATCAACTATAGGCCAATTTTCTCTAGTTTCTTCTTTCCACTATGTTGTTTGAGTGATAATGAATAATAATATGCAAATTTTTTCATATACCTTTTAATATTTAAGGATGGCCCAAGATTTCTGGTAGCCCAAAGAGCTGATTTAAATGGAAGCATTTTGAAGTCAGTAGTGTTACACAAATGCTGGGTAGAATAAAGATATTTTGAAAATGTAAAAAGTAGTGACCCCCAGGCATGGTGGTGCATGCCTGTAATCCCAGTACTTGGGAGGCTGAGACAGGAAGATCTCAGGTTCCACCATACCAGTTACAGCCACTTAGCAAGGCCTGCAGTAACTGAGTGAGACCCTATTTCAAAGTAAAAAGGGCTGGGGGTGTAGCTCAGAATGCCCATGTATCATGTATTCAATTCTCAGTAGCAAAAAAAAAAAAAAAAAAAAGATAACTCGTTCCACACCTTCCACAGCATAAACCTTTTGAAGAAATCTAGTATCTATTCATTGGTCTGTTTTAAACACTTGGGTTTTGAGGTTCACGTGAAATGGAACTTGACTGTGCTTTCCTATATTCTTTCCCTTAGGTTATGTGGTTATGTGCATCCCTTGAAATTCCCTCAGAAGCAGACAGATCCTATCTCCTAGAAAGTATAATGGTGTCTTTTATGAAAGATGTTCAGTATAATAAGAAGGACACGTCTTTTGAGGCGAGATAAAGTAAGGAGAATGGGAAAGTTATGGTGAAAGAAAGACAAGCGCAAGGAGGCACGGACTGGCTGTCCAAGTTCATAAGTTAGTTGTGGGGGAAAGTGCAAATGGTATGGCCATGTCTTTAGAAATCAAACAATAGCCAAGATGGAGTACCACGCAGGACACAGTTCTTCCAGGCCCTGTGGGGAAAACATGACTCTTGCCAATGTATTCTAACCCCTCACATTTTCCTCTTCTTACCCATCTTTCTTCTAAATTTACTCAGGTGCTGTTTCACAACAAGGGAATAACGGATGATCTGTAGGGAAAAATCCAGGCATTTCATTATAATCTTTTATTTTAAAAATTTTAGAGAGGTGTGTCATTAGTCTCGAGTATGAGCAGCTCAAACTTGACCTATTTCATAGCAACAATTATAAGTAAATAGAGAAGAAATGAATTATGTGTGTGGGGACTGAAGAGTAAGATATGCTGAATTTTAATGATTTGAACAGCTCTGAGGCATGGGAGATTTAAAAAGAAAATTTGACTATAAAGATAATATTCTTTTTAACTCTTTTGGTGCATTTGGTCATGGAATAAGAATGGTTTTGAAATGCAAAACTCAGGAACTTGGAGACATCTAGAAAGAAAAAATAGTGGTTGTTTTGGGAGCTTAAGGAAATCAGTGATTTTCCAGGAACACCTTAGATTCCGGGGCATGTCCCTGAGATTCAGTTTCCTATCTGAGGCGAAGCAGTCTCACCCCTCCGGGCTGTCCTATCCTGGCTCTGCCTGGTAAGCCATGAAAGAGAATGACAACAATGACATCTAATACCAGGGGATGCAAGTGTTTTGCAACTTGTGTTGGCTTTTAAAAAAGCTTTGTATTTTGAGCTAATTATATACTCACAAGAAGTTGCCAAAAACATACCGAGAAGTCTAATGTTTCTTCATCTAGCGTTCCCAGCTTATATGTACAGGACATTAGCAAAACAAGGAAGTTGACTTTAGCAGAATACAACCAACTAGTAACAGATTTTAGAGTTTACCAATTTTTATGTGTACTCCTTTTAATTTTTTTTTAAATTGGTACTTGCAAGTTGAGGATATTCAACACAAATTCCCAAAGTCCTAATGAGGAATGTCTATAATGTCTTTTCTCCTCCCTCCTTCTTTCTTTCCTCCCTCCCTCCTTCTTTCCTTCCCTGGAATCCATACTTCCACATTGAGAACTAATTCAGAGCTAATTCAGCCACGTGCTCTGTGCCAGTAAGAGTGATGAAGACAGACCATGATGGCGGGACCCTCTCCACCTCCTCATCAGACCTTTAATGGGTCGATTCACCAGCCTCCCATCTGCTCCCCAACCCGTTCCTTCCTTAGGAGCTCCAGATCCATCTTCCCAAAGCATGGTTTTGTCTCACTGCTTCCCTTGATGAAGAATTCTTAGAAAGCTAATATATGCTCAGTCTACGATCATGGAAGTTCCTACCCTTCCAATGCTCAGAGCTCAAGCTGTGGCCCACATCTACCACTGGCCGTTTCGTGATCCCCACACCCCCAATATGTTTTCACCTCCTGTTGCTTCAGCCCTCTGGAATACCTCCTACCTCCTCCTCCATCAAAAGCATGACATCTCTTCTGATGATTGCAAGCAGATGTAAATTTCTCATTGTTTAATCCTGTCCTCCCACCCCCGCTGTATTTCATTGATACCTTACTGTGCTTATCTTCTGACCTCTATTGGGACAATCTTGCTCCTAGATCATACCCCCTCCTTGAGGCCAGAGCTCTGCATCATTCTTTTACAGTTTTTCATTGAAAATCTGGGAAAGAGATATGGTTTTATGACATGGTAGATCTTCATGACACCTGTCCCCCAGGTTTCTGTCACTTGTAATCTGTAGGGCACATAACAGGCACTCCCTGGGTTGGGTTTGACTAGCGCCAGGTCTCTCCAGGCACATGCGACTGTGTTATGGGCAGTCGATGAAATACTACATTGTACGTCTGAGTGTTGTGCCCAGGGAAGGAAATATTGGTAAGATGGAGATCTTCAAGTGTGGGTAGAAAGTGATGTTTCCAAAACTGAGACAGTAGATTTAATAGATGTGGCTGTCTTTGATGAATTAGAGGTTCCTGGATTAGTGATCATGTCAAAAAATCTGGAACCCTTAAGAGAGTTGAGAACCCTCTGAAATCCAGAGAAATTCTAAAAAGGAGCTGTCTCTAATTTTTGACAACACATGCTGGGAACATGTCAGGCTGGGGAACAGAAGCTCCTAGCTTTTCTCCCCAAAGACTGTCTTAAGGGTCTGAAATAGCACAATTGTCTACATCTGCTTTCTCCTCTATCCCATACTCCTGGACATTTTGGCTACACAGAACCAGATGAGAGGCACACTCCTCCCTCGTCCCTTTGGAAGTAATTGGTGGAGACAGTTCTTGATTGTTTCTAAAAGATAATTCAAGGAAAGGCTTGACTTATGATTTGCATATCGGTTACCTAATTTGCATACCACGCATAAATCTTTCTTATATTAGTCTGAATAATTGAGTTGACTCTATTCTTATTTTATCTCTTAAAGGGTAAGCAGGGCCCACGTTTTATCAGAATCACATGGATTCTTGGGGTGTAGGCATCTCTCTGAGATTTAAACCAAAAAGTCACCTTCATGTCTGCTTTCCTACTCAAAAGCCTGGGGGATTTGCTTACTTTGTCACTAGCGTGCTGTGTCTCCAGTTGGGCTGGCAGGAGCTTCCTGCAAAGATGACAATCACTTTCAGACTTAGGAGCCAAATATTATGTGGGCAGCCTCCAGTGATCTGGAAAAAAGTTTGGAGGTTACTTCTGAGACAATAAAGTTGTTCTGCCGGAAAGCCAAGATCACATCATTTGACCTTCTGCAAACTTTCGATATTTGGAGCAAAATACGTTTACTTTGAGAGAAACATTCAAGGACTTTCGTCTATTCCATATTATCAATGAATAATAATGATAATAATGAGATAATGATATGAATAACAAACTGTGGCAGGCCAAGGGCTTATTGTGTCCCAGACCTAAAATGAAGCAGTTTATACACTCTCTCCTGGAAATTCTCACAGTATCTCTCTGCTAGGCCCATTTCACGAGCAAGGAGCCCAAGCTTAAAGATTCTCCAGTATTTGCCCCAAGTTATAAGATCACTAAGGGACTGAGTCAAGATGTAAATCAATTTCTGTAAATAAAAGCCATGTCTCAATCACTGTGGTCTCATATATGACATTTTCCTTCTTCTTCTTTTTTTTTTTTTTCTGCTTACTGGGGATTGAACCCAGGGGCATTCTACCTCTGAGCTCCACCTCCAGCCCTATTTTTTATTCTTTATTTTGAAACAGGCTGTCACTAAATTGCAGAGGGCCTCACGAAGTAGCTGAGGCTGGCCGAGAATCCGGATCCTCCCGTCTCAGCCTCCCAAGTGACATTTTCTTAATTAGTAAA
>PVLC010032437.1:0-18285 GCA_004027655.1 Graphiurus murinus
AGTGGCTTGGGAGCATAGGCTAGGGTGGAAGGAGACCAAAGTGTCTAAGTACAAGACTGCTGAAGAGGGGAGAGGGGAAACAGCTGGATGAAGTGTAAGTCAGGCCAACCCGAAGAGAAGGTGGGGTGTAGATGTTAATGTAAAATCTCCCTATTTTTTTTCCTTGATACTGGGGGTTGAATTCAGGGGCCATTCTATCTCTGAGCTACCATCCCATCCCTTTTTACTTTTTACTTTGAATCAGTGTCTCGCTAAGTTGCTGAGGATCCATCTCCCTAATTTTTAAAGGCTAACAAGGAATTCAATGTAATAAAACAACACTACACAGGCCAAGTAAGAGCCACCTACGGATCGGGCTTGCAGATGGCTATTTTACAACTTCCAACCTAAAATTGTCACCTCTTGGATGAAGCTGATCTTCCTTTGCCCAACTCAAAGGGAGATGTGGAAGTCCCAAGGTACTGAATCTGCACCTTTGTTTTGCTGCATCTACCAGTCAGCCCTGCTAGGCTGTCAGTTACCGACATAAGGAGTTTCCTACCCTTTGGGGGTTACACAGTGCATGCTATTAGAAACAGTTTTGGAATTTTGACTTAGTAGAAAACCACCTGAAGAGGTCTTTGGTTCTGCTTACATATGAAGTCAGGAAAAGGGGTTGATACAGAAAGATAGTTCCAGATTTCAAGCCTACGATGATGATAATTGCTGAGAAGGTCAAGCAAAAGGTTCAGAGAACATTGAGGTGTTCAGAGGTACGATATTGTGCTCATCCGGAATTCAAGAGCTTAAAATCCTCTAGAGTTGATCTCACTTCCACACACAAGGAAGAACATGGAGCCAGGCGTGGCAGCACACACTTGTAATCCCAGTACTTGAGAGGCTGAGACAGGAGGATTTCAGGTTCAAAGCTAGCCTTAGTGAGACCTTGGATTTTTTTTTTTTAAATAAATCTCAAGGTATAGCCCAAAGGTAGAAGGCCCCTGGGTTTCATCCCCAGTTCAAAAAACACAAAAAAAGAAGAAGAAGAAAGAAAGAATAAAATATGTATGCTCAAACTTCCTCTAACTCTAACAGAAATTAGGAGAGTTGAGTGTGAAGCATATATTCGCCCAACACACTGTCCAAACCTGTTTTTCAGTATTTGTAAAAAAGAAAAATGACTGATTTATATTTTCTCCAAGTTGGCCTAACACAAGACCATAGCTATATTAGCTCTTCTGAGCACTAGCAAACACATAGCTGCTCTGAATAATGTTTAATTTTTGTCGCAATGCTCCTGATAGCATCCGTGTTAGGGACTTCAGGAGAGAACTCGTCTAAAATTATCACCTTTTGAAGCCTGGAAAGACTTAGTGGGTTTTTTATTTCATTTCTTCATAAAATGATTGATGCTCTATGCAGGAATGCTACTCAGAAATTGCATGAATTTCAGAAAAATGACATATAATTTTGTGGATGGAGCGAACGTGTCATCCTTAATATAGCAGAACTGCTGTGCCTTTAACAGAGCATTATATTAATAGACTCCATAATATTTTAGATGTTTTTACCAACAAAGTTTAGAAAGGAAAGAGGCAAAAAAAATATAGCAGCCATTTATTGAGTGCTTATGTGCTTTAAGTACATTTTTATTACGATTACAACACCCTGAAGAATAGCATTCTTATATTCTCTTTGCAGAGGAGAAAACTGGATCGGGGATAAAGAAAACTTCCCAAGATAGCAAAGCTAGTAACTATTAGGGGCAGGATTCCCCCAAAGGTGATCTGGCTCTAAACCCATTCCTTTGCCAGGCTGTCAATTGATCATCTAGAGATCTTTCATTCTAGGGGGCTGCCAGAGACTAAGTCACTTGCCTAAAGGGACATTCTGAAGACCACACCCAGACAGAGCTCCACCTCCTGGGTCACGTTCCTCCCGTCTCCCCGCAGCCCGTCACTGTCCTGGGCTCCACTACAACTGGGAAGGGTGGAGGGAGGCTAAAGATGTGCCAGTGTCCACAAAGGCAGCAGCTTGCTATGTCAACATGATGCACCCTCTATGCAAAAGCAGCAAAGGATCTGAATGATAGTCAGGATTGGATGAGAAATGGACTTGTCAGCTATTAATAACGGTCTATCTGCAAACAGGCAGGAATATCCAAGCGGATGGTGGGTATGTACAGCTAGGTAAGGATGCGGGGTGTGTGGTCAGCACAGAAGGGCGGCCAGCATCAGGGCAGAGAAGTGCTCCAAGGAAGACAGCCTGCTGGGCTGGAATCTCACCAGCTGACCTAGAAAGAAGTGGCCAGACTGAAGAGCGCCTGGTTCTTCCCATGTCTTGTAAACTCCAGAGCAAAGTTCATCTGTTTCATGAAGTCTTGAAAAAATGTCTCCTAAGATTGTGTTTTGAGGACTCCTTAACTCCCTCAGGACTGCTAGTTAGCATGCGTGAATCCTGGGACAGGACTAGTCAAAGCGTTTACTTGAAGGGTGCATTTGTCACTTGCACTAGAAATTGCTACTTGTCTCTGATCACCCACTTTTCCTTCCTGTGTGTAAGTGACTCCTGACCTAGCTGGATGTGAGGCCACCCAGCAACAACGTGATTTTCTTAGCTCACTTGCATCCGGATGGGTTCATATGCCCATGATCTGCCCAGTTGCATTTGAGAGGAAGTGATACATGCAACTTCTGGAAACTGCCCTTCCAGGCAGAGGGACTCATCTCTCCCCCCCTCCGTCCTTTCCTCAATCTATTTGTTCTCATCCTTCCTGTATTCAGCATCTACTCAGCATATACCAGGATGCTGTGGGGAGACTGGTGGCATGAGGCAGCATGAAGTACAAAGTCGTGGCATCGGGTGATTCTTTCTCCTTGCTTCATGTATGGTCAAGTCTAGGGATTTTATCCCCACAAAGACATCTTAGCAATACTACTGAAATTTTCCAGTGCATCTATATTTGCTCTCAGGAATGGTATGGAATATTCTAGGTGTAGCATTTAACATCCCTGAATTTCTAAGTCAGACTTGTTAGAAATCTGAGGCGGCATCGAGGCAGAAGAGTTGAATACAGGATACCCGTCAGAGAGTGTAAGTCTGTCTGTTTCCCAAACCAGGGAATAGATTCCTGATTTTCGACTCCTGGGTCTAGAAGGCAATCAGTATATGCCTGTTGAATGGAATATGTTGGCTAAATATCATAGGTGTAGTATTAAAATATATGCACTGCCCCAAAAGCTCTTTGTTAAATGGAAATGTAATCACATACGAAAGATGCTTGCTTTTCTATTTTGGCTTCGTTCTTCTTTTTAAATTTATACTTTTATTAGTGCATTACAATTATGCATCAGAGTGAGGTTCAATGTACTGCAGACATACATGCACACAGCTCTGGGTATATTTCCTTTTGCATCTTCACCTGCTCCCCCTCTTCCTTCCCTGCACATGTTAGTGAAATTGGTAGAAATACCTTCATATACTGCCATAGTATTACTTGAACTATTTCCTTCCTTCTCTTTCCCCTCCACTATCCTACTGGTTTCAAGTCTCTTATGTTTCCTATCTTGACTTCTTTCTTCTTTAAAAAGACAGAGGAATAACTAGCTGTCCATCAACATAATTCAGATACTGGGACACCATAGCTGGGTATCATAGGCCTTTGCCCTGTCTAGCTGGGATGCCGCAGCCACCTCCTTTCTGTTCCTTTCCTGGTCTTAGCCACAGGCCACAATACAACCAGAGAGGATGTGCAGTCAGACCAAGGGGGTGGGCCACTCCCCTCCTGAAAATGCCCTAGTCCTATTGGATTGACCATGAGGTCCAAACTCCTCCACAGTGTGAGCTCAGCCTCTGTAGAATCCCACACCTACCCAGGGCTCTGCTTCTAGAGCCACTCTCTGTGGTGCGTCTGGATGACTTCCCTCACTCTGACCTTAGTCTTCACCTGGTGAATACCTGCTCACCCTCCAAAGCTGTAACTCAAGAATCTCCTCCTTGGGGAAGCCTTTCTTCATTATCCAAGATCTTCCTCTTACAGACTTTCACAGTTCAGTGGGCTTACTGGAGCCATTGGCATTTTCTAATTGCCGGGCATCTATTTGTTGCTTTCACTGCTCCACCAGCCTCGGAACCCCCTGGAGGTGGAAGCTCTGCCTCTCATTCCGTGTTCCTGTGTATGAAGCAGGGTACAGTAGCTCCCATTCACTGACCACTTACAGCTCAAGAACCCGTCATCTAAATTTACATCTTCTTTTAACATGTGAGGAAAGTCATACATAAGAGGAATTATGCTTTTCTGTTTCCAAAGACCAATCTGCTTTTCACCAGATTAATCGGTGACAAAATGTAAAAAATCCAGCCGGGTGTGGTGGCACACGCTTGTAATCCCAGCAAATGACGGGAGGATCTGGGTTCGAGGCCAGCCTCAGCTACCTAGTGAGGCCCTCCGCAACTTAGTGAGACCCTGTTTCAAAATAAAGAATAAAAAAATAGGGCTGGGGGTGTAGCTCGGAGGTAGAATGCTCCTGAGTTCAATCCCCAGTACCACACACACAAAAAAAAAAAATGTAAAAAATCGGATGCTCTAATATGCGGAAGCTACAGAGAAAGTGGGTCATAAGAGGGACTCTAGACAAAGAAGGAGAAACCTTAGATGAGCAAAGAAGGTGACTTAGCTGAAGGTGATGGGGAAGGGGAGGGAAACACCCTAATTCACATGATGCACTTTCACAAACAGTCAATCACTAAACTGAACTTGAGAAGGAGGGAGGGGGAGGGAGTGGGGTGGGAACTGGGGAAGGGTTAAATGAGAGATGTGTGCATGTATGCCTTTACCAGCTTGTACCTAACAAAGATGTACGATTACAATGCACCAATAAAAAATAAAAAGCATTGAGGAAAACAAAAGAAATTTAAAAAAGAATATAAAGTTAAAAATGAACAAGCTTGAATCTCTCCTCTATTGATCTGTTCCATAAATTTGGGACCTCTTCTAACCAGAATTTCTCATTGAGAGAATACTCCTCCCTAGCTCCATTGAAGAAAGGCCATGAGGAAGCAGTTGTTCCCAGAAAGCGTGAGTCCTCCGAGGCTATATACATGCCAATCATTGTTAATAATATGCCAAGTTACTTAAATACAGTGTTATTTTTCTGAGCACAACAACTAGAAGACCTCCTTACAAAGTGAGAATATACAGTAGACCATCCACTGTTCCTCCCATTAATAATTTAGATGCAGATGATGAATAGTAGGGCTTTTAGTTTAATTTTCATTTTAAACACCACAGAACTGTTTGCTAGTTTTATGATACAAGTTAATAGGCATTCAAAGAGAGATGCTTATGGCAGAATACAGAGTTTCCAGGGTGAGATGCTTATTAAGCCAAAGAGAAATTGAACTCAGCTTGGGTAATTAGTCTCATTTTCGCTATCTCCACAGTTTTAACATGAAATGGGAATTAAAGGTCAATATTGAGCATATTGCAATTATAGTTTAGCATTGCTGTAATGAAATCAGTCTATGATTCCATTTAAAAACTCCTGTTCAGAGAGGTGTTTACATAAATTTTGAAGGGCTGGGCATGGTGGCGACACCTGTGATCCCAGTATTTGGGAGGTTCAGACAGGAGGACAGCAGGTTTGAAGTCAGTGTTAAAAAACTTAGAAAACCCTTTTTGTTTCAAAATAAATCAAATAAAATAGGGTTGAGAGTGTGGCTTGAAGTCAGAATGCCCCAAGGTTCAACCTCAGATATATATATATATATATATACATATATATATCTGATTCCCAGATGGGAATGGTGCCACAAGCTTGTAACCCCAGCACTTGGGAGGCTGAGACAGGAGGATCGCAGGATGGAGGACAGCTTCAGCAAGTACTGGGACTCTTATCAACCTAGCAAGATCCTGTTTCAAAATTAAAAAATTAAGAAATAGGGCTGGGAGTATAGCTTGGAAGTAGAATGCCCCTAAGTTCAAACCCCAGTACCACATACACACACACACACACACACACACACACACACACATGCACACACACTTAAATGAAGAAATGGATTCTGAGCTCCATCTCTCCTTCCCCTAGTGGGAATCTTCCCTTAAAAGCCTGTATGCTGCCGTTTATTCCTCTCTCTGGATGCTTATCAAAACTGGCCTCGTAGCTAGAAGTTTAGGCCATCCCTTTCAAAGAAGTGTTGTAACAGCACATTCTGGGGTACAGGGAAGTGGAACCTATTGTTCATTTGGTAACACCATTTTCTCCGTGTCACTGTCTCTCAGGACACAGCAGAGGATGAGACAAAACGTCCCTGTCCTCACGAAGCTTGTCTTGAGTGGAGGAAATGGACAATGAAGAATCCTTAAACACACAAGACGCATCTTGTGCTTGTGCTGAAGACGAGGCAGGAGGAGAGGTGGGGAGCGACTGGCGGGCTGAGCTATTTTAGATTTGGCAGTCGAGGGACGGTGGCTCTGTGCTAAGTGAGACGCCAGCCCCGTGGATCCTGGGAGGTAGAGCGAGCTAGAGCAGTGCTTGGCACTGACAGGGAGAGAGTATCTGAGCCCAGAGAGAGGAAGAGAGAAGGGGAGGAGATGAGATGAGCGAGGCAGTTAGGGACACGGGTTGATGGGTTTTGAGGACCACAGCAAGGATAAAGGCTCTCCTCTGAATTCCAGCAGGGTTGGGATTCTGGACAGAAAAGCAGGCCGCTTCCCTTTCCATGAACTCAACTATCTTGAGGCTTCTTTCTGCCACCACCCCCAGTGGCTACAAGTGGGGATACTTCCTGCTTATCCAGACCCCCAGATTCTTGCTCCCTCCAGCTCTAAACAGTGCTCACCCATGGAGGTTTGGAGCAGGCGCAGAGCCCTGGAATTCCTCTCTGGCGCTGAGCCCTGACTTCTCTCTCCATGGTTCTGTGACCTCAGTGTGTCCCTGAGGTGAGGACAAAGCTGCCCCATGCTAAGGTCGGTTGACAATAACAGCAGACAACTCTGATACAGTGAAGGGTAAGTGAGGTAGCCGTGCCCTGTGAAGAAACTCAGAGCCCCACATAAGGAGTCTACTCAGACTAACAATGAAGAGAGTGAACAATGCTACTTGTGCTCTGTCTGCTGGCTGCCAGCCACCATGTTGCTTATTTATTTTTATTATTTGGTACTAGAGATTGAACCTAGGCGTATTCTACTACAGACCTACACTCCCAGCCCTTTTTACTTTATTATTTTGAAACAGGCTCTCACTAAGTTACTACATGAGGGCCTCCAACCGGCGATGATCCTCCTTTCTCAGCCTCCCAAGTATTGGAATTACAGGCGTGCACCACCACGTCCACGTGGTTTTGTGCACGCGCAGATGCATCGAATCCTCTCCATGATCATCTGAGGTGGGCACTAGAATTTTCATCATTTTTCAGCTGTGGACACTGAAGGATGGAGCCACGAAGTCCAGCTTCCTTCATACATAGTCCCCTGTCAGCCAAAGAGGCCTCTAAGAGGTCAAAATAGCACTGTGCTTTCGGGGAGAGTGGGACTGAATGGAATACAAGCCAGCACTGCACAGGCTTTCATACCCAACAAGACCGTTCATCTTTCTCCGCCGCCCCCCTCTTTCTCTCTCTCTCTTGCCAGAGTTTCCTCTGAGCCTTGACCATGGAAAGCACTCAATACATATTTGATTGATGAGAATGA
The DNA here is from genome assembly GCA_004027655.1 of Graphiurus murinus. Lineage (NCBI taxonomy): Eukaryota > Metazoa > Chordata > Mammalia > Rodentia > Gliridae > Graphiurus > Graphiurus murinus. Next base: position 7,673 of record PVLC010032437.1, read on the forward strand.
ATGATGAATCGATCAATCAATCAAAGTGCTGTGTATAGTGCCTGACAAGTAGAAAGTGTTCGATACAGTGTTTGGTCTTTGCTTATGTATCCTGATCCAGTCTGAGATGATTTTCTTAGTCAATTCAAAAAGGCACACCGAAGTCAAAGATGACAAAATCAATTCTATCAGAAGACTGGTGATGCAGGATCCAAGAGGTCCTGTTTTGTGCCCTGAACAAAATCTGTCCCAATGTCCCTTATGAATGTTGCCATCTTGTTTTCCTTGCAGAATTCCTGAGAGAAAGCTGAGTTTGGTATAATTTGGAAAGCATCATCTGAAAGTAAAATATCATTATTGTTGCTTTCGATACCTTTGCTCAACCGAAAGACTTCTGGAGCTGATAAACAAATTCAGCAAAGTAGCAGACTACAGAATGAACATACAAAAATCATTAGCTTTTCTATACAGCAATCATGAATCCACTGAAAAAGAAATCAAGAAATTAATTCCACTCACAATAGCCTCAAAAAATACTTAGGAATAAATATAACCAGGGAGGTAAAACACCTTCAATATGAACATTATAGAACACTAAAGAAAGTAGTTGAAGAAGATTTTGGAAGATGGAAAGACCTCCCATGTTCTTGGATAGGCAGACTAAATATTATCAAAATAGCCATACTACCAAAAGGGATCTACAGATTAAATGAAACTTCTATTAAAATACCAATATTATTCTTCACAGAACTAGAAAAAACACTCCTAAAATTCACGTGAAAGAACAAAAGATCCAGAATAGCCAAAACAACTCAGAGCAATAAGAACCACACCAGAGCATCACAATACCCGATTTCAAATGATACTGCAGATCTATAAGAGCAAAAACAGCATGGTACTAGCACAAAAACAGATCTACAGACCAATGGAATAGAACAGAAGACACAGAGACAAATCTTCACACTTAGAACCAGTTGATTGTTGTGTGTTTGTGTGACACTGGTGATTAAGCCCAGGAGCATTCTACCTCTGAGCTACACCCCCAGCTCTATTTTATTTTTTTATATAGAAACAAGCCTCTCTATGTTGCTGAGAGCCTCACTAAGTTGCTGAGGCTGGTTTCAAACCTGCAAGCCTTCTGCCTCAGCCTTCTGAGTACTGGGATTACAGGCATGTGCTACCACACCTCTAAAATTTTAACCCCAACAACAATTAAAGGCATATTAATTCTTAAGGCTATCTCAGGACTGAGAAGAACAGCCTGAGTTCCATTTTTGCTAACTAATAGCTGTGTGCTCTTGTGTAAAAATTAAACTTCCCTGAATATCAAGAACCTGTGTTTAGAGGGTGGATAAGTGCATGACTCGAGCTATTCCGGGCAGTACATGGTATACCTGGAGTGAGCCATGTGCCTGGTATTTAAAGTATTCCGTGAATGGGAAGAGTCGTTAGAGTTTTTAAGTTTCCCATCTTGATGACGTATCATGTTAATCCACGGAGTCTCTAGGGCTTACCTTGGCCATCATTTGGGACAGTTTCATGCTCAGCTCAGTAAGCAGTTCCCCAAGGTCAAGTGTTTGGGGCACATCACAAATGCTGCTTCCATATTCCTACAGGACCACCAGAGCTAGCGGGATCTCACAGCTAAGCAGCCAACCCCCCGCTGCTGGGCAAATGGAATATTGAAGAAGATGCTCTTTTGGGGGAATGAAAGTTGGTCCATAGTACAATGTAATAGAAGGGCAAATTTATTAAAGTCATTTTTCTGAAAGCAGAAGGGTCAAGACCTTTATGAAAATCTTTTTTTTTTTTTTTTTTTTTTTTTGTAAATTTTTGTGTGGTACTAGAAAGTGAATCCAGAGGCATTCTACCACTTAGCTACATCCCAGGCTCCCATTTTGGGGGTGCTAGGAGTTGAACCTAGGGACATTCTATCTCCAAGCTATGCCACCAGTCTTTTGTTTTTGTTTTGTTTTGTTTTGTTTTTTGAAACAGGGTCTCACTACTTTGCTAAGAGTTCCACTCAATTGCTGAGGCTGGCCTCAAACCTGGGTCCTCCTGTCTCAACCTCCCAAGTACTGGGGTTACAGGCATGTTTTACTGCACCTGGCTATGATAACCTTTTTAAACTGGTTCTTAGATCAGGCTGGCATACTGTATTCTGGGAGAGAATACTTGATGTATTACTAGACTGTAAAGATATAAACATCTCTTTAGTATATAGCGATATAGAGAAAAGGCAATGAATTTTCCTAGTCTGCTCACCCCAAAGAATTGTTTAATAGTTGGGTAGGCATCTGTTTAACTTTTTGACTAGGAACCTTCTTTGATCTCCTAATCTTTTGGCCTGGTTAAAAACATGCAGTTTCTAATAGTTAGACAGGTCAATGCACAACAGGACATCTAGAAAAAAACCTTCTATGGTAATTGAAAGTTAAAAAAATGCATATGCTAGTTGGGCGTGGTGGCGCACGTTTGTAATCCCAGCATTCGGGAGGCTGAGACCGGAGGATCCGGGTTCGAGGCCAGCCTCAGCTACCTAGTGAGGCACTCCGCAACTTAGTGAGACTCGGTTTCAAAATAAAGAATAAAAAATAGGGCTGAGGGTATAGCTCGGAGGTAGAATGCCCCTGAGTTCAATCCCCAGTACCGCAAAAAAAAAAAAAAATGCATATGCTTATGTAGTATATATATCATATAGTATACACATATATAAGTATATATTTGCATATGTGTACAAAATATATCTGTATATATATGAATGTTGCTATGAACCTACATATTGAATATTTTCCAGGGAAGGTGTAACCTGGTAGAGATTTTATTCTCTAATACTTTCAAGGCAAACTCTCCATTCTAGAGAGAGTGGACATGATATAACTTTGCATCTGCTTGAAATCCCCGCTTGATATGATCTCTCAGTATGTTTCTAAAGTTATATTTTGAAATCAGCTTACAGTTAGAGCTGGAAAGAGATCTAGTCCCTTAACATAAATAAATTTGTACCTTTATATAAAGAAATTCTAGTCCAGGCATGAGTTGGAAGGTTTATGACCCTGGAAAGCAGAGTTATTCCCTGAAAAGTAGCAATGACTACCAAACTTACAATCTGAACACATAAAGCGACAATAAATGTTCCAGGTGTCATATCCTTTCTTATGTGTCAATTTTAAGCTTCCCCAGAAACTACTAAACCGGGCCAGTATAAATTACCAGTAGGTGTGCTCTAACAGGATCACTAAGGAGACAAACGCTAGCCTGAGTTTTCTCATTAAAATCTGTTTCTTTAGGGCAACAATTTTAGTGAACATGCTGTGTTTTGTTTTAACAAATCTGACATGCAGGTTAGAGGCAGCAACTATCAGTGTTTCAGATGTTTCTCAATAGCTGAAAGAGTCCTTACACTGAGAAGCAGGGTTTCAGCTGACGCTCCACTTAGGATGTCATCAGTTGAAACAGTCTACCTTGCCTCCCCAGCCTAAACAGGTGGCTGAGAAATCCACCCAACAACCTACTCGGAGAGCAGCCATCACTTATAAAGAACCATTTCTCATTTCTTCCCTCTCTGTGAAGGATGTTTGCTTGTTACTTTCTTCAAATGCAAAACAAACAAACAAACAAACAAAAAACTTGGTATTGCACACTTGAGAATGTTTACATTCATTAGGGGTTAATTATTTACATTAATCCATTTATTTTCAAAATGGCCTCAGAGTTCTAGTTCATGTTATTATCCAAGAAATAGCAAGCATCTGTTTTGCTAGAGGGTTAGAATCTGCTGTACATAGGACACCCCTCTCCCCACCTCACATACACACACTCCCTCCTGGTTTTGATAAGTTAAAGGTGGTTTGGAGATGTCTAACAAAATATCATTTAATATTTCATCCATTGAAAAGGGAATGAAAGTTTTGGTTAACTTAATGTTTTGGTTACTGAAAGTTACTGCAAATAATTCTAGAGAGTTTTTCCACTTCTGAGCATCAAATCATATATAACACAAGTTCATCTAGGTTACTGTGTGAGCACATGGTTTTTATTTTGATTTATTCATTTATTTTTGTGGTACTGGGGATTGAACCCAGGGGCGTCCTACCTCTGAGCTACACCTCAGCCCTATCTTATTTTTATTTTGAAACAGGATCTCTCTAGGTTGTTGAGAGTCTCACTACTTGCTGAGGCTGTCCTCAAATCTGAGATCTCCTGTCTCAGCCTCCCAAGTACTGGGATTACAGGCATGCACCACCATGCCCAGTTAACACGTGTTTTTTTGTTTGTTTGTTTGTTTGTTTGTTTGTTTTTTACATTAATCCATTTATTTTCCATTTGCTTTGTTTTTTCGGTACTGGGGATTGAACTCAGGGTTATTCTACCTCTGAGATATACCCTCAGTCCTATTTTTTATTCTTTATTTTGAAACCGAGTCTCGCTAAGTTGCGGAGTGCCTCACTAGGTAGCTGAGGCTGACTGCGAACCCGGATCCTCTGGTCTCAGCCTCCTGAATGCTGGGATTACAAGCGTGCGCCACCACGCCTGGCTCTAACAGATGATTTTTAAAGGTCCTGAAATCAAGCTGCAGAGTCATATGCACATTGGTATAGACAGGTCCTTACTCATCCCCTGCAAAGAGCTGAAGCTCTCCCAGCATTCCTGACAAACGCCTACTATATTCTCAACCAAACAATTCCTGATACCGGGCACCCACATATTCCCTTGGGCCACCTCTCTCTCTCTCTCTCTCTCTCTCTCTCTCTCTCTCTCTCTCTCTCTCTCTCTCTCTCTCCTTTTCTCCTACTGCGCTCACCAAACAAAGCAAGTGACTTGAAATTTCCAGTGGTTTAAGCGACACAGATGTAATGGCTTGTCTTTTCCATTACTCACACAGCGACATGTCAGAGAGAGATGGTGTCAATCACCTGTACTGAGTACAAAATAGAACATGAAACACACAAAAAAAATGATATTTTTTTCTGAGCAGGACTATGCTGTGCCAGAAAAGGTTGAGAGACTTGGCCTGTGGATTGAGAGCACACTGGGAAATACTCAAAAGCAGAGGAGAAGAAGCAGGACTTAGGAGTGGCCTTAATGTCTTCTCCTTTGTGACAATATAGATGATCCTGAGGGATATCCTGTTAAGTAAAATGAGCCAGGCACAGGAAAGATCAATACCCCACCATCTCATTCATGCATGGAACCCAAAAGAGCTCATCTCACGGAAGGTAAAAGTAGAATAGACCCCGGCACGGTAATACACACTTGGAATCCCAGCAACTCAGGAGGCTGAGGCAGGAGGATCACAGTTGGAGGCCAGCTTGTGCGACTTAGTGAGGCCCTTTCTCAACATAAAAAATGAAAAGGACTGGGGATGTAGCTCAGTGGTAAAGTGCTCCTGGATTTTGTCCCCAATACTGGGGGAGGGGGGCAGAATAGTGTTTATGAGAGGCCAGGGAGGGAGGTTGGAGGGTGGAGAAAGACAAGTCAACAGGTCCAATCTCACAATTAGATAAGAGGAATAAGTTCTTTCTCTTGCACAGCTGGGTGACTGTAAATCTCCAAGTATCTAGAAAAAGGGGATTCTGAATGTTTGCCACAAAGAAATGACAAGTGTTTAATGTGACAGGTATACCATTACCCTGATTTGATCTTTACACAAGGTAAGCATGCACCGAAACATCACATTGTTCCCCAGAAGTGTGCATATAATTATTATGTGTCCATAAAAAATAAAAGTAAGGATGAAGAGGCCCTAGCCTTTCAAAAGAAGAAAGACTAACAGTGACCCTAAGATTCCAAGCAAATGAAGAAGTGTCTTCTACTAAAAACAACACTCTGCTTATATTGCTCCCTCCCCCAAGACATCCAACGGGTTTACGACATAAGATTAAATACAATATTCTGAAAATGAATGGTGGCATGAGATGGCTACAGCCCTAGTTGGTCCCTGAATGAGCATCCGGGGAAACAGATAAGGATCCCGCAGGTCAGGTGGCCTCTCTTTCCACCTACCACTCCATGGACATGGAATAACTTTTGTCTTAGGTCTCTCCACGCCTCTGCTACTCACTTCATTTCGATCTCTGAGTGGCACAGGAGCAGTGACATCTAATAAACTGTCACCTCCCCAGAGATGCCCCCACTGGCCTTCTGCTCAAAAGAAACCGCTGCTCCTCCACAATCCCTCACCTCCCACAGAGCTCTCATCACTACCTGAGAGTCCAGCGTAGATTGATTTGTTTAAGCCTCTGGGTCTGGCTCACCTGTGGGAAGGGTGCCTGTCTTGCCCATCTTGAGACCCTGGGAGCTAGTGTGTGCTGCACGCACGTTTCTGAAGGACGAAACAAACATCTCAGCCTTAAAGAGTCTTGGGAACTTGTACACCTGCCATGTTTCCTGCCTGCTCGACTGGGCAGAAGGAGCTTTGTGAGTCCCCTGTCTTCAACTTGGATGCTCACAGAGACAAGGCTGGGATGCCGGGGACACAAATCAGGAGCCCTCCATCCCAGCAAGAAGGCACCCATACTTCTTTTGGGGGGTGGGAAGCCACTGATGCAGAAGAGGGGCACCCCAGGTTGGGAGGCTCTCTGGTAGAATGGGGCACTGCGCTCCAGTAGCCATAGCAGCTTTGAGGAGACCGGCCCCAGTAGTCAGTGGTAGAGAAAAGCATTGACTCAGAACAGGTGGAGGAACCGCGGGTGTGATGGGCTGGCCAGGCAGTGTTACCTGAGGCTCAGTATTTCTGAAGCTCAGAGATACTGCTTCTAAAATGGCACACATTACGTCTTAGTGTGGGCACTCTGGATCAAAGTACTTAAGCAGGGCTGACTCTCAGCAATTCTTGGCTGACCTCACCTGTACCCACCTGTGACTCAAAAAGACAAGAGGCTGGCTTTGTACGATGACCTATGCCTGGGTTCTATTCAGACCAGTTATGTTAAAAGTTCTGAGCACGGGGCCTGCGCATCGTCAATATTTTTAAAAGCTTTCAAGGGGCGATATCAATGTGTAGTCTGGTCTAAAACCACTGGGATAAAGGGAACTGTAAATTTCATTACCCATCTTTGGGTTTCCCTCATTGTCCAAGGGTTTGACTTCTTGTGGATTGCGGAAACTATTTTCGGAAATATGGAAGAATATTGGAAAAAAAATCAACCGGGTATGTGTGCACACACGCAGAGGCATGCATTATCATTGGCACGATCATTATTATCATTTCCCTTCTATTGAGGGCTTCAAGTTTCTAGATCTTTCTAAGCACTCTTGTGCCACAAAACAGACAGCTAAGTTCCCAATACCACCAAGGGAATTTCCAGAGAAAGACAAATATGGTGGAACTCTATTGGCCTGATTTCCTCCTCTCTTTAGCATCATTACTCTATCAACTTTCAAAAAATTTAGGAAATTGGAGTCTGAAGGGACTCCTTTCAACCAGCTAACACCCATCATGGAGTGACTTTCTTTTTTTTTGCAGTACTGGGGATTGAACCCAGAGGCATTCTACCTCCAGGCTACATCCCCAGTCCTATTTTTCTATTCTTTATTTTGAAACAGGGTCTCCCTAAGTTGCAGAGGGCCTCACTAAGTAGCTGAAGCTGGTCATGAACCTGGGATATTCTTGTCTCAGCCTTCCAGGTACTGGGAGTACAAGCGTGTGCCACCACGCCCGGCTTATGAAGTGAGTTTCTAAGTCACTATGAGAGAGAGGATTTGCATATGTTGCCATCCCTTTAAAAAGAAACCATTGTGGCTATGAAAGCTACATTTCCATGGTGTGTCTGCTTTCCTACAGAGGCCATGTGCAGAAAGCCGGGATTTGTCAGGAAACTCAAGCTGCGCCTGAGATCAAGTAAGCTAGATGGGGCAGGTGAGGCAGCCCTTCACACATGCTTCTGTTTTTACTAACATCAAATATCAAGGGAGGAAAAGAACTCTGGGCTGCACTGCTGGTCTGCCATTAGCAACTAATGAAGAGGAAGGTAACCTGGAGGAAAACATTTGAGTCATTTCATGACCATAGGTAACGATTGGTTTTGAACAAGAAGCTTACAAGTTCTTTCTGCGCATCTCTCTGGCCCACCTAAATTGTCATTTCCCTCGTTTTAATTTTGTTTGTTTGTTTTCAGTACTGGGGATGGAATCTAGGGGCATTCTATCTCCAAGCTACACCCCCTGCCCTATGTTATCCTTTTAGTATGAAACAGAGTCTAAGTTATAGAGGGCCTCACTAAGTTGCAGAGGCTGGCTGAGAACCTGCGATCCTCCTGTCTCAGCCTCCCAAGTACTGGGATTACAAGCGTGCACCACCACGCCCAGCTCACTTCCCTCTTTTTAAAAAGCACAATGTAGATCTTTGTTTGATAATGATGTCATACCTCTGCATTAAATGATGAAATGTCTAAAATGAGCAGCCATGTTTTCTAAGGTGTGTGTGTGTGTGTGTGTGTGTGTGTGTGTGTGTGTGTGTGTGTTGGGCATGGAGCAGGAAGGAAAACTGGCAAAAGTAACCCATAACCTTGAGGACATGTCTAAAAAGACAACACTGATAATGATAGTAGCAGCCAACATTTAGTAAGCACCAAATAGGAGTCAGGTACTGTGTTCAGTTTTTGGTTAGTGGGTTGGTGTTTTTTTGTTTGTTAGTTTGTTTGGTTTTTTGTGGGTGGTATTGGGGATTGCATACACCCTCTCAGCTACACCCCAGCCCTTTTGTATTTTTTGATTTGAAACAGGTCTAAATTACTTAGGGCCTCACTAAGTTGCTGAGGCTGGTCTCAAACCCATGATCCTCCTGTCTCAGCCTGCCAAGTATTGGAATTACAGATGTGCACCACCATGCTCAGAGGTTGTGTTCATTTTTTACATTTTTTTTTTTTACCACCCTATTGGTCAAAAAGATAGGAACTTTTTACTACTATCCCCACATTACAGATGAGAAAACGAAGACACAGAGATGAGGTAACTTGTTTGCAATAAGCGAATCCACCATGACTCAGAGCGATCAGCAGAGAGAATATGCAAGTCCTCTCTCTGGTGTGAGTGTCCCTAGAAAGCCTCCTAAGTTTCTGAAGAGCAGCATCAGCTGGTTCACGATGTGGCCCTGAGCATTTCCTGTTCCCACCTCCCCGCCCATTGCTCGCAGAAAGCATACTGCAGTCAAATGCATTGACTCACTCTGTGGCAGGACAGCAGATGCCTCCTCGCTTCCTGTATAAAATTTACCATCTTTGGGTTTCAGTAGCAGCTTTCCCATGAAACCATCCCAACACTCGAATACAACAAGCTGTAAGAACTCGTGTCCCTTTAATTCCACAAAATATTCTCTGTCTTTAAGAAATCTTGCACAAGTGATTATTTCATAATTTCCTCTCACAGATGCCTGTATCACAGAGGCATATTTTTAAACTATACCAGCACAGTGCCTGGTATGGTTTATCATGGGGGCACTAATACGTATTTTCTCACTATTGTTGCTTGAAACAAGAGTTGAGACTGTCTTATGACAGTCTGGGGGTAAAAGGGTAAACAACAGTGTCCTGTTGAGGGTGGAAGGGAGCTGGGAAGGTTTACTTTCCACCCTGGTCCAGCAGTTGCTGGAGGATGCCTCTGTCCGATTACCCACACTAGACATTAAGATGGCTTTTAAACTAGAAGGACTTTGGTGACCACCCTCCCACTGGAGAGCTCCTGGCCGGTAGGACTGCCAGGACTGACTCTCATGCATATTTCCATTCTGGATGCAACCCCAGCACCAAACCTGTACGTTCCAATGTTCTGCACCTTCGTATGACAGGTGGCAGACACTTCCACAGTACCGGCAATAAGAATTGGTAAGCACAGACCCACATGTTTAAAATATGCAACACCAACAAACCAGACTGTTGAATCCATTCCAAAAGACTGTACAAACCCATGGTCTTGAAGGACCCAGCCATGTGTTGTGCTAGAAACACAAAAATCCCCGCCTGTGTGGCACCGGGGTATCACCTGCATGCCCAGCAATAAAGAATCCAGGGGCTTCCTATAAGTAACGATGAAAGCACAGATGGTAATGCCTATGCAATGTAATTCCCCGTTTCTTCCTCGAGATGCACAACAAATGACTGTCCTGTGTGTGTGTGTGTGTGTGTGTGTGTGTGTGTGTGTGTGTGTGTACTGTTTAAATAAGAAGCTTCAGCTAGTCTTTCACTCAGTGTGAGAGAAGAAATAAATAAAAATTCTCATTTTATCAGTGTGGAATTTTTTTCATAATATAAAACTGAATGGAAAGAAAGAAAAAAAAAAAAGCCCAAGAATGAATATCACCAGAAGACATTTCCTCATGACAATTAAAAAAATTGCTGCAGACACTCAGTGAGGACCTCGTGTGCCATGCCAAGCCCGAAGATGTACAATTCATTTTTGCCTGAACTTTCTGTCTGAACAACCATGCAAGGAAAAGGACTTGCTTCCTCTGCCTGACAAAGAAAATGTAGGCAGCTGCTCTCCAACTTCAATTTCCAGAGAGCTGGCGGCTGGAACGGCCATCTGTAGGGCAGCTTTTGTTCGATTTGAAGACCACAGCACCGGATATTTAAGTGGCATGCCACAAAATGTTTATGTGCCACCATCAGGGTGTCCCGAACGCGGTGGTTATAATG
>PVLC010032438.1:0-18171 GCA_004027655.1 Graphiurus murinus
TTTTTGCGGTACTGGGGATTGAACTCAGGGGCATTCTACCTCCGAGCTACACCCCCAGCCCTATTTTTTTATTCTTTATTTTGAAACCGAGTCTCACTAAGTTGCGGAGTGCCTCACCAGGTAGCTGAAGCTGGCCGCGAACCCGGATCCTCTGGTCTCAGCCTCCCAAATGCTGGGATTACAAGCGTGCGCCACCACGCCCGGCTTTCTCCCTACTATTTTCATAAGATCCTTTTTTTCTCTCTAGCATTTGCATTAAAAAAAAAAAAAAAAACACTCAACCTTTGACTTTCTGGGTCTGGTTTATTTCACTGAATATGATGCTTTCCAGTTCCATCCATTTTCCTGCAAATGATATCATTTTGTTCTTTTTTAAGGCTGAATAAAACTGCACTGGGAGCCGGGCATGGTGGCAGATGCCTGTAATCCCAGTATTTGAGAGGCTGAGCCAGGAGAATCACAGGTTCAAGGACAGCCTCAGCACTGTAGTGGGGCTTTCTCAGCAACCTAGTGGGAACCTTTTTCCATACAAAAATAATAGTAATAGAAAAAGGGCTGAAAGTCTAGCTCAGAGGTAGAATGCCCCTGGGTTCTAATCCCCAGGACCACAAAACAACTCCATCATGTGTGTATACTGCTTTTTCTTTCTTTTCTTTTTTTTTTTTTTTTTTTTGCGGTGCTGGGGCTTGAACTCAGGGGCATTCTACCTCGGAGCTATACCCTCAGCCCTATTTTTTATTCTTTATTTTGAAACCGAGTCTCACTAAGTTGCGGAGTGCCTCACTAGGTAGCTGAGGCTGGCCGCGAACCCGGATCCTCCGGTCTCAGCCTCCCGAATGCTGGGATTACAAGCATGCACCACCACGCCCAGCTTACTGCTTTTTCTTTATCCACTCATCTGTTGGTAGACACCTAGGCTGGTTCCATGATTTGGCTATTGTGAGTTATATGGCTGTAAACAAATATGTGTGTGTCTCTGTAGTATGTTGACTTTAATTCCTTTGGATAATTTGAGGAGTACTTGGGATCAAACTGTTGTGAGGTGACCCACAGAGACACACCAGACGCCATTGTGCCAAAGAGGTCATTTTGTTTACTGGCCACTGGCTGGCCTGCCGGAGCGAGCAGCCTAAAGGCTGTCGTGTGGATTTTTGGTGTAGGCCAGTTTTATACTCTTTGGTTACAGAGTTGGGGAGATGGAAAAGTCAGGTTTTTATGGTTATGAAATCATTGCATTGTTTTACAAATCAGGTGTTTGTTTAGGACAGACAACTTATTTAGAAAGCTATCTTGTGGTCAAGATAGCTTTCAAAGCAGTTTACAGAAGCAGATAATAGCAGTTAAAATTCTTTTTTACATCCTGGTTTAGTTACTGTTTGCCCCTTTGACCTTTAGTCAAAGGGGGCCAGGAGAGCTTGCCTAAGACTTTTACCAAAAAATGGATATATACTGTTTCAAAACCTAGGGGCATTCTACCTCTGAGCTACACCCTAACTCCATTTTACTTTTTATTTTGAAATAGGGTCTCACTAAGTTGCTGAGGGCCTTGCTAACTTGCTAAGGCTGGCCTTGAACCTGCAATCCTCTGTCTCAGCCTCCCAAGTACTGGGATTACAGGTGTGTGCCACCATGCCCAACTGTGTGCAAGCTTTTGGTGGACATATGCTTTTGTTTCTCTTGGGTACTACCCAGGTGTGGAATTGCCAGGTCCTATGGTCACTCCATGTTTAACTCTTCAAGGAAATTTCCGGACTGTTTTGTGGGGCAACTGCACCATGTTACAAACCCACCAGCCATGGATGAGGGTTCCAGTTTCTCCACATCCTCGGTGACACGTGTTATTATGTCTTTTTTATTATAGTACTTACTCCTTTCTGCGCAGCATCTGGCATCACACTTTTGCACATGACATGCATTCAAATATTTAATTACCAATAATGTGATGATCCTCGTAATTATAGCATGTTTTTAATTCTCATGCATGTTATGGTTGTATACATTATGGTTACACGTGTTGCATATAATGTGGCTAAAGTATTATTATATCTTGTACCGGTCATTAAATGTCTTATTTTAAGCTATACTACTGTTTGGGCAAAAGGCATGAGAGGGGAGATATAGGGCACATCTCACTAGCAATTGTTAGAGCCTCAAACCTGAGCTACGAAGGGCCATGGTAGCAATGTAGAAAATGCAGACCAACTCTTGTCATCACACAGGCCAAGATCTAACTTCTAGATAAAACATTGTCTTAATCTTTCATTTAACTACATGCCAACTTTGCCCATATATAAACAAAATAGTTCAATTTTTCTCAATGATTTTTAATTACTGAATCAAAAAGATAGCCTAAAAATTTTAAATCTACGTATTTTTCATAAGTCTCAAATTCATTTTGGGGGGGTGATGGTACCTCTGAGCTACACCCCCAGCCCTATTTTTTTATTCTTTACTTTGAAACAAGTTCTTACTAAGTTGCTGAGGGACTCACTAAGTTGCTGAGGCTGGCTTCAAACCTGTGATCCTCCTATCTTAGCCTCCCAAGTGTTAGGATTACAAGCATGCACCACCACGCCTGGCTCATTTTGATTTTAAATGGGAAAAATATTCCCCTCGCCCCAAATTTTCCTTTTTTCTGACTTGACCTTGTACAAAGTAGGTTATCATCACAGGACTAGGTAATCATTTATTAGTCTATGATGTCCTTGTAATCTAGGGGTCTCACACAGGAAATCAAAATTTAGAAGACAGGTGCTTGGTAGCCAGGCATGGTGGCACAGGCCTGTAATTCCAGCACTTGGGATGCTGAGACAGGAGAATATCAGGTTCAAGGGCAACTTCAACATCTTAGCGAGACCCTCAGCAATTTAATGAGATCTTGTTCCAAAAATTAAAAAAAAAAAATTAATAGGGATGGAGTGTAGCTAAGAGGTAGAATGTCCCTGGGTTCAATCCCCAGTACCACACACACACACACACACACACACACACACACACACACACACACACAATTAATAAAAAGAAAGGAGGAGAAAGATAGGGGCTAGATAACCTGACAGTCTTGGTTCAGAAAAAAAGAAAAGGTTTACAATGTATTCTTTGTTTATTGTTTATGTACTGGAAATTGAACCCAAGGGCATTCTACCTCCAAGCTACACTCCCCATCCCTTTTTAGTTTTTATTCTAAAACAGGATCTTGCTAACTTGCTGAGACTCTTGCTAAGTTGCTGAGGCTGACCTCGAACCTGCGATCCTCCTGTCTCAGCCTCCCAAGTGCTGGCATGACAGGCGTGCACCACAATGCCCGTCTCTACATTTTAACCAGAAGGGCTATTTTCGCATTTGTCCTGAGGCCCAGGAAGGCAAGGAAGGACTGTATTTGTTCCTCACTCCACCACGCAATGCCATGGCGTTGTAATTAGTCTCCAACACCTCTCCAGAAAACCTCCAGCGTTCTGCTGAACGTGGCTGCTGTGATTTATAGCTCTCCTTCCCGGGTTATAATAAACACCTCTGGCTGCATCTTCCTCTTAAATATAGTTTAGATTCTTTGTCCCCAAACATACAGTTCCTGCACTTATCCACGGTGTGCTCATGCACCATCTGGCTAGTCACACATGCTGTCCTGGGTCCTGGTCCCCATCACCTCCAAACCTCACGACACCGTGGGCCATATTGCTTTCCCACACGCTGCTCTTTTATTTGGCCATCAAACTAAGTGCTTGGCACCTTGTGGGACCTCCATAAACACTGGAATAATCACAGATTCCATCCTTGGTAATCACTGACCTCAAGAAATCCGCGGAGCTGGTGCCTCGGTGCACGGCACGGTCCGTGCAAACTGTAATTACTTGCTGCTGGGGAGGCTGCCTGCCGAGGGCCCCGTGGCAGCAGATGATTTGGCGCGCGTGGTTCTGCCGTGTGTCAGGCTGTGGCTTCAGGCGTGCCAAGGTGTGTCTGCAAAGCTGGCCTCACTGGGCTCAGGAAGTAGGGCTCCCTGCTTGCCCGAGGCCCCGGGCAGCGTCTTAATCCTAGTCTCACCTCCCTTGACTTTCTCTTGTCCCCTGGCAAAAGGACTTGCTTCCCCTGACAGGCTTCTCCTCACCCAGTTGCTTTCTGCCCGGCCCCTGAGCTTCCTTGTTCTGCAAGTGAACGGCCACATGTCCCCACTGCAAGATGGCTATGGTCACGGCAGAAGAGTGGATGGTGTCACCAAGAAGTGGGGGGCCTGTTGGCCAAGCCCACAAGGAGGGATGGCAATAGACTGCGGAGCGTGCAGGGAGCGCGGGAGATCTGTCCAGGAGGAGGGGCGCCTCGGACTAGGGCAAATCAGACGCTGGCCCTCAAAGATGTACTTGGAGCCGGGCGTGGTGGCGCACGCTTGTAATCCCAGCATTCGGGAGGCTGAGACTGGAGGATCCGGGTTCGCGGCCAGCCTCAGCTACCTAGTGAGGCACTCCACAACTTAGTGAGACCCTGTTTCAAAATAAAGAATAAAAAATAGGGCTGGGGGCATAGCTTGGAGGTAGAATGCCCCTGAGTTCAATCCCCAGTACCACAAAAAAAAAAAAAAAGTGTATTTGGTGTGTGGGTCTGTCAGTGTCAACATGATATTCATTATGACGTGAGACCATAATGCACCAATGAAAACACATTAAAAATGTATATGAAGCTGGGCGTGGTGGCACACGCTTGTAATCCCAGCATTTGGGAGGCTGAGACCAGAGGATCTAGGTTCACGGCCAGCCTCAGCTACCTAGTGAGGCACTCCGCAACGTAGTGAGACCCTGCTTCAAAATAAAGAATAAAAAATAGGGCTGGGGGTATAGCTCGGAGGTAGAATGCCCCTGGGTTCAAACCCCAGTACCGAAAAAAAAAAAAAAATGTATTTGAGCCGGGTGTGGTGGCGCACACTTGTAATCCCAGTACTTGGGAGTCTGAGACAGGAGTATTGCAGGTTCGAGACCAGCCTCAGCTACTTAGTGAGGCTCTCTGCAACTTAGTGAGACCCTGTTTCCAAATAAGGAATAAAAAATAGGGCTGGGGGTGCAGCTTGGAGGTAGAATGCCCCTGGGTTCAATCCCCAGTACCACAAAAAAAAAAAATGTATTTGAATGTATGAGCCTACAGGACATTGCGTTAAGTGGAAAAAACAAACAAACAAACAGAAAAACAGTAGCAAGTAATACTATAGGATTCTGCTGATACAAGGTACTTGGAATCATCAAGTTTCTGGAGATAGAAAGTAGAACAGCGGCTGTCAGGGGCTGGCAAGGGGAGGAAAGGGCAAGTGGTTTAATAGACACGGGGTTTCAGCTCTTAAAGAGGAAAAACATTCTGGAGATCTGAACTCAACTTTATGGGGTATAATTTGCACAAAGGAAAATGTGCTCATTTTAAGTGTGCAATATGATGAGTTTTAACAAATGTAACATACATCCGTGTAGCCATCAGCATAAATAAGATCTAGCCTGGCACAGTGGCCCACACCTGTAACCTCAGTATTTGGGAGGCCGAGTCAGGAGGATCGCAGGTTCAAGGCTAGCCTCAGCAACTTAGCAAGACCCATTTCAAAATAAAATAAAAAGGGCTGGATCCGGGCATGGTGGTGCATGCTTGTAATCCCAGTAAGTGGAAGGCTGAGACAGGAAGATCACAGGTTCGAGGCCAGCCTCAGCTACTTAGTGAGGCCCTCTGCAACTTAGTGAGACCCTGTTTCAAAATAAAGAATAAAAAATAGGGCTGGGGTGTAGCTCAGAGGTAGAATGCCCCTGGGTTCAATCCCCAGTACTATACACACACACACAAAAAGAAGGGCTGGAGTGTAGCTTGGAGATAGAACGTCCCTGAGGTCAATCCCCGGTACCTCACCCCACCAAAAAAAAAAAAAAAAAAAAATCTAGAATACTTCTATTATCTTAATCCTTCCCCTGTAAATGGGGACCAACCACTGCTTGTTAGAGGCAACCAGAGAGCCACTTTCTAGATCCAATTTGGTTTTCCTGGTGTTTCATGCAAATTGAATATGTAGTATGTTTTCTAGCTTGTCTGTCTCTTCTAGTTCTTTTGTATCTGGCTTCTTTCACTCAGCATGTTTTAAAAAATTATCTGAATGAATCATTTATTTTTCCTTTGTATTGCAAACCGACATTTCGTTATATAGATATGTCATAATTTATTCATTTACCTATGAATGGAAACTTCAGTTGTTTCTAATTATTTGGAAATTATTATTTTTAATATGCTTTTATTGGTGCATTACAGCCTCACATCAGAATGTAAATCATGTTGACAGTGACAAACATGCACACAGCACTTGTGCCCCCCCACCTCCCTCCTTCCCCACATAGAGGACTGAGACTGACATTGGTATTTTCACGTATGTGCACACAGGCGATGGTAGTAATTCCTTCAGTGAAACTCCTTCTCCCCCTCCTCTTTTCTTTAGACCACCTCCCTGGCTCCACTGAGGTCTCTCCTCCATTGTCTGGAGTCCCTCTGGTATCCTCATTACTCCCTAGCTTGCACATATTAGAGAAAACATATGACCCTTCATTTTCTGTGACTGGCTAATCTCACTTAACATAATGTTCTCCGGGTCTTTCCATTTTTCTGCAAATGACCTAATTTTGTTCTTCTTTATTGCTGAGTAGAATTCCATTGTGTGTATATCCCATAATTTTGTAATCCATTCATCTGTTGATGGACACCTGGGTTGGTCCATAATTTGGCTCTTGTGAATTGTGCTTTGAACATGGCTATGCATAGATCACTGTAGTTCTCTGGTTTGAACCTCTTTGGAAAGATCCCCAGGAGTGGTACAGCCGGATCATATGGTGGATCCATTTCCAATTTTCTGAGGAATTTCCACACTGATCTCCATAGTGGCTGAACTAATTTGCAATCCCACCAACAGTGTAGAAGAGTTCCTATTTCCCCACATCCTCGCCAACACTTATTGTTGTTTTTTTAAATTTCTTTTCTTTCTTTTTTTTTTTTTTGTGGTACTGGGGGTTGAATTCAGGGGCATTCTACCTCTGAGCTATACCCCCAGCCCTATTTTTTATTCTTTATTTTGAAACAGGGTCTCACTAAGTTGCGGAGTGCCTCACCAAGTAGCTGAGGCTGGCCGTGAACCCGGATCCTCCGGTCTCAGCCTCCCGAATGCTGGGATTACAAGCGTGTGCCACCACCCCCGGCTTTTTAAAATTTCTTGATGATTGCTATTCTGATTGGGGTTAGATGGAATCTCAGTGTAGTTTTGATTTGCATCTCCCTGATTGCTAATGGTGTTGAAAATTTTTTCATGTGTCTATTGGGCATTTGTATCTCTTCTTTTGTGAAGCTGTGAAGTGTCTTTTCCATTCAATTGCCCATTTCTTTTTTTTTTTTTTTCAAGCTAAAACAAAGCTATTTATTTTACCTTCAAAAAAATCAAAATTAGTGAGAGTACAGTTAAATTTCCCAGACAGGCCAGGTTCAATTGGTCTGATGGGAATTTCCCCCTGCCTTTATCTATCCTTACACTGAAATCAATTGCCCATTTCTTGATTGGGTTTTGTTTTTTGTGTGTGTGCATGTGTAAAGTCTTTTAAGTTCTTTGTATATTCTAGATATTAATCCTCTATCAGAGAGATAGCTAGCTGGTAAGATCGTCTCCCATTCTGCAGGCTTTCTCTTTAGACTATTGATCGTTTCCTGTCTCAGCCTCCCAAGTGCTAGGATTACAGGCATGCACCACCACACCTGGCCTGATCGTTCAATTTGAAAAAAAATAAAATAAAATAAAGCTCTCTGATTATGTAGAGCACAGAGGATCTTTAGGGCAGTGAAGCTGTTCTATGTGATACTCTACTGGTGAATACATATCTTCTTTACATTTGCTCAAATTCATAGGACATACAACACCAAGAGTGAACCTGCTGTGAACTCTGGACTTGGTGGTAATGATGTGTTGGCATAAGGCCATCGCTTGTGACAAAGGTACCCCTGGGGTACAGACATCGACAGTGGGGGAGGCTGTGTCCATGCAGGGACAGGGGTTTGTGGGAACTCTCTGTATTTTCGATTCAGTTTTCCTGTGAACCTAAAACTGCTCCAAAAGATAAAGTCTGTTTTTAAAAAGCAGCAATATGATTTTTAGACATTCAGAATGCTGAATCAGTGTCGTAAGTGTGACATATTAAATGTTCACTGCTGCTACTAATGAGTTTCTCTAATCCTATATGGTTTCAAGGGTGATTTATTTATTTATTTATTTGTTTATTTTTGTGGTTCTGGGGATTGAACTCAGGGACATTCTACCTCTGAACTGTACCCCCAGCCCTATTTTACTCTTTTATTTGACATAGGGTCTCACTAAGTTGTGGAGGGTCTCACTAAGTAGCTGAGGCTGGCCTCGAACCTACGATCCTCCTGTCTCAGCCTCCCAAGTACTGACATTACAAGCGTGCACCACCACGCCCAGCTTCAAGTGTAACTTTTTTTTTTTCAGTACTGGGGATTGAACCCAGGGGCATTCTACCTCCGAGATATACCCCCAGCCCTATTTTTTATTCTTTATTTTGAAAGAGGGTCTCACTAAGTTGCTGAAGCTCCCACTAAGTTGCCGAGGCTGGCCTCTCACCTGTGATCCTCCTGTCTCTGCCTCCCAAGTGCTAGAATTACAGGCACGGCCACCCTGCAAGGCCCTCTTAACTTTAATAAGCTCTTACCAGGTGACAGTAAAATTACTTTCGATCACGCCTACGTTATTTTAGAAATGAAGCATTTGGACGGCTTACGTCCTGGGGATGTGAATCAGTTATTAGATTAATGTAATCTTCAGAAAAAATGAGGCTCTTCCTCTCCCTCCCTGCAGGCCCTGCCGAGAGAGGGAGGCTATATCAAGACGGGAGTTACAAGTGCCTCCCTGCTGCCGCTCCTAGGAGTTCCGCGGGAGCTTGGTAAATAATATCACAACTGAGTCATTTATGGTTGGATGACACAGAATGAAAAATAAATGCCTTTCAGGCAGTTCCTGTTACCTAATATGGACAGAGATGTAGACACTTTAACCAAAGAGCCCCACCTGTGACCCACATGAACTGTGTCCCTGTAAGGATGTTGATCTAATTTCCTGATCAAAAAAGCAGTCCAAAAACCCCGTAAATGATCTGTCTGGGCCTGAGAGGACGCCTCTTTTCTCTTCTAAAAGGCCTCGTCACCCTAAGTCTACCGAGTTTAGTCCTTGAAACAAAATAACTGAAAACAGAATTCATATTTAGAACCTGAAAACAGGATGAGTTTTTTGTTGTTGTTTTGGTGCTGGGTATTTAACCCAGGAATGTTCTACCTCTGAGCTACACCCCTCCCTTTTTTAAAAAATTTGAAACAGGCCGGGCATGGTGGCGCATACTTGTAATCTTAGTACTTGGGAAGCTAAGACAGGAGGATTACGGTCAGCCTCAGCTACTTAGTGAGGCCCTCCACAACTTAGTGAGACCCTGTTTCAAAATGAACAATAAAAAATAGGGCTGGGGGTGTATCTTGGAGGTAGAATGCCCCTGGGTTCGATCCCCAGTAGCGCAAAAAAAAGAACTTTTGAAACAGGGTCTCACTAAGTTGCTGAAGGTCTTGCTTAAGTTGCTGAGGCTGGCCTCCAACCTGCGATCCTCCTGTCTCAGCCTCGCAAATACTGGAATTAAAGGAATACATCACCACACTTGGCCAGGATTGGTATTTTTATAGGATTTTTTTTTTCCCAATACAACTATCCATTCTACTGTAAATTATAAGCTCAGGACAGCGATGCCTTATATAATTTTTATCACTGGTCTCCAGGCCTTCCTACCTGACAACGAAGGTGAAACTGGTAGAAAACACCCTCTTTCTTCAAGAAGCAGGAAAAAAATGAAACTAGATGGCAGTTCTCAGATCAGTGAATTGAGCTTTGAAAGCCACCAGGAAAGACAGTCCTTTTCTAAGGAAATGACAACAGATTCATAAGCGGCATGACTCATAAACTGCTTTCAAATTGCAAAACTGATTATGAATCACTCGAGAAAAGCTTAAAATCTAAAAAAAAAAAACAAAAAAAAAAGTCTGAGTTGTCTTTCAGGAATCAACCACTGAGTCCCTGCTGTTCATGAACACAATCTTATTCACCAGCCTGGAACAGCCTCACGGTGAGCCTAAAATGGGTCAATCTGTTAGAAATATTTGTTGAAAGGTCAGACTGGACTCGATGTTTCTTTTGAATGAATCACAAGAAGCTGGACGCTAAAAGGAATTATGCTTAGAGAAATGTATCGGAGACAAGCATGGGATAAAAATACAGACATTGTTTTTAGTAGAAATCCGTGAGTTTCTGAGTCCTTGCAGGATCGACACCAGGCTGAGGTCAGAACCTGAAAAAGAGTGGAGTGACCCTGACTTTCAGGGTGACCACGGAGAGAGGGGGGATCTTCCCAGGCGCAAACCTAACGGCGACTCATTATAGAAAAACCATTAGGGGTAGGCGGGGTTCTCCAGAGATCAGAGTCTGTATTAGGCCGTTTGATAACCTAGATTATTGTTGTTTAAGAACTGGAGAGAAGCCGGGCGTGGTGGTGCACACTTGTAATCCCAGCATTTGGGAGGCTGAGACCGGAGGATCCAGGTTCGCGGCCAGCCTCAGCTACCTAGTGAGGCACTCCGCAACTTAGTGAGACCTGGTTTCAAAATAAAAAGAATAAAAAATAGGGCTGGGGGTGTAGCTTGGAGGTAGAATGCCTCTGAGTTCAATCCCCAGTACCGCAAAAAAAAAAAAAAAAAAAAGAACTGGAGAGCTGGGCATGGTGGTGCACACTTGGGAAACCGAGACAGGAGGATTGTAGGTTCGAGGCCAGCCTCCGCAACTTAGTGAGGCTCTCAACAACCTAGGAAGACCCTGTTTCAAAAACAACAACAAAAAAAGGGGGTTTAGAGTGTAACTTAGAGGTAGAATACCCCTGTGTTCTCCAGTACAAGAAGAAGAAGAAGAGGAGGAGGAGAGGGAGGAAGAAGAAGTTGGGCGTGGTGGCATACACGTGTAATCCCAGTACTTGGGAGGCTGAGACAGGAGGATAGAAGGTTCGAAGCCAGTCTCAGCTACTTAGTGAGGCCCTCTGCAATGTAGTGAGACCCTGTTTCAAAATAAAGAATAAAAATAGGACTAGAGCCAGGCGTGGTGGCGCACACTTGTAATCCCAGCATTTGGGAGGCTGAGACCGGAGGATCCGGGTTCGTGGCCAGCCTCAGCCACCTAGTGAGGCACTCTGTAACTTAGTGAGACTCGGTTTCAAAATAAAGAATAAAAAAAAAAAAATAGGGCTGGGGGTGTAGCTCAGAGATAGAATGCCCCTGAATGCAAAGTTCAATCCCCAGTACCGAAAAGAAAAAAAAGAAGAGTTCTGGGGAAGTGACGGGCAGTTTTTATCAGTTCTGGGGAAATTGAAATCTAAATACATGATAGAAATTTATCTAGGGCGTGTAAGCATTATGAGTTTTACAATTTGCCTGGAGAGTCTCCCCCGCCAGGCTTGCAGGATTGACATGTGGGGGTCGGTCACCCTGCAACGGGGTTGGCGAGGAGGGGCCCCGCGCCCGCACAAGGCCGCCTCGCCTGGGCCGCAGGTGCACGTCGCTTTTCCCCAAGGGCAAGAGATGAGTCAGGCCGCAGGGGTCTTCCTCTCGGGGGCAGCTTGGGGACTGTGAAGGGCGGACAACTTACAGACTGGAGGTCTCCATCCTGGCTGCCGCCGACTAGATGGGGCTGGGGAAGCTAGTCAACCTCCATGAGCCTCGGTTTCCTCATCCGTAAAATGAGCTGACAAAACGACCAAAGGTGGTTGTGACCACGGAATAAAAGTCAGAGACGGCGGGAAAGCAGGTTAGAGGAATCTGGTGAGCATTTAACTGATGTGAATCTTTTCTGGGGGGCGGGGCTGGGGATGGAGCCCAGGCCCTCACACACACCAGGCAAGTGCTCTACCAGCGGGCTACACCCCAGCCCAGTGGACGTGGATCATTATTCTTCATCTCTGGTATTTGATGGTGGTAGTTTTATTGCTGTTGTTTGTTGGGGGTTTGGGGGGTACTGGTGATTGAACCCAGGGGCATTCTACCTCTGAGCTCTACCCCCAGCCCCTTTTTAAGTTTTTCTGTCATGAAACAGGGTCTTGCTAGGTTGCTGAGAGTCTTGCTCAGTAGTTGAGGCTGGTCTCAAACCTGTGATCCTCTTGTCTCAGCCTCCCAAGTACTGGGATGACAGGTATGTGTCACCACACCTGGTGGTTATGCATATTTTTAAAAGTCACACTATTCAGAGGAAAAAATACTTGCAGTGTTCTCACCAAGAATATTAATTTCCAGGACCATATTTGTGAAAGCTGTATCCCGTACTGAAAATCATAAATACTCACCTGCCAATTCCCCCCACCCCCCCGATTATCTTAAAAACTCTTACATGTATGCCTTCAAGAACAGGAGCCGTGTCTCCTGAAGACAATCTCCCGACTGTAGCGTCAACAAGCACTGTTGAGCCGGTGTTTACAGTGAGGGATTTTAGCCAGGCGTGGTGAGGCACACTTGTAATCCCAGCATTTGGGAGTTTGAGACAAGAGGATCATGGGTTCGCAGCCAGCCTCAGCTACTTAGTGAGGCCCCCCGCAACTTAGTGAGAACCTGTTTCCAAATAAAGAATAAAAAATAGGGCTGGGGGTGTAGTTCAGAGATAGAATGGTCCTGGGTTCAATTCCCAGTACCACAAAAAAACAAACAAAAAACAATACAGTGAAGGATTTAAGGGATTCTTCGTTTTCCTGCCTTCTTAACCTGGGCTGGTTCCCTGGTGGAAAACGTCACGTGCGCTGACTGTGGGACCCTCTTGTCACTTGCAGCCTGGCCCTGGGGTCACCGATCTCGGAGCCAGCGGCAGGATGTCACCCTCAGATTCCTTTCGCTTCTCTCCTCTAGCACGCGGTTAAACAAACCCAAGACTCCCCCGCCCTTCTGATCCCTGGTTGAAGTTCAATGTGTCACACGCGTGCTCCCGTGGACACTTTGCCCGGCTCCTGCCAGGTCATGCTGAGGTGGCCGTCACCCGCACTGTCACCCGCGCTGGTCCCTGAGCCGGGGGGACCCCTAGGGCTTGGGAGGGGCCGCGTCTCCCCGTGAGTTCTCCCTGGCTCTCCTCACAGCCCAGTGTCCGCACTCGTGGGTCCTTTTCTGGAAGAGAAGGCGTCACGGAAGCCCTGCCAGGATTTAGAAAGTGAGGCGGCGCCAGGCGCCAGGCGGTCAGTGGGTGGAATTGACAAGGGCAGAGGTGAACCTCGGAGCCGGGAGTCGCCGGGTCAGGACAGTTCATTTGCAAACGAGCACGTAGATCCCTGACCTTTATGCTCCACCAAGGTTTCATCCAGCCTCCACTCGCTCAGGAACAGGGACAATCATGGCAAAGCATCCAAACATCTGGTCACGGTCAGGAGATGATGGCTCCTCAGATCGGATCGGTTGAGGCTCCGGGGGAGGCCGAGGCTGCACTTCTCAGAGGTCAAGGTGGGCCTGCTGCCACCTCCCCATCCTGGAGCTGAGGGCTGACAGCTGTGCCCTTCCTGAGGCGGCGTCTCTGAACCCCCCGGGTTCCATGTCCCGTCTCCATTTCCCAGCCGAGTCAGCCTGTCACAGGCGTCTTCGCCTCCTTCTTCTCTTCTGTCAACCTTGATGTCTGGATTGCTTTTCACAGCGCAGAGTCCCCAAGTTGCCTTCATTCCCCTCCCCCCCTTGAAAATGTCATCCTTGGTCGGCGCGATGGTACACACAGGTAATCTCAGTACTTGGGAGGCTGAGACAGGAGGATCACAGGTTGGAGGCCAGTCTCAGCAACATAGGGAGGCCCTGTTTCCAAATAAAGAAATAAAATAAGCCGGGCGTGGTGCCGCAGGCTTGTGATCCCAGTGCTTGGGAGGCTGAGACAGGAGGATTCGTGGCCAGCCTCAGCTACTTAGTGAGGCCCTCTGCAACTTAGACCCTGTTTCCAAATAAAAAATAAAATAGGTTTGGGGGTGTAGCTCAGGGGTACAATGCCCCTGGGTTTAATCCCCAGTGTCACAAACAACAACAAAAAAGTGTCATCCTGGCCTGTCCCCCTGATCACCTCCCCTGGGTCCCAGCTCCTCGCCTCTTACTCTTTCAGCAGCCTCCCCGTTTCTGGTTTCATCTGTCCTCCTCTCCTCCCAAGCATCACTTCCAGATTTGGGGCCCCACAGCGAGTGCTCTGTGCAAATGCCACTGCTCCGCTCAGAAAGCCTCAGGGCCCTTGCATTGCCCGCACACTCCTCAGCCTGACTTTCAAATAGAAAATCTGCCCAGCCCAGCGGGGTGGCGCACACTTGTAATCCCAGTACTTGGGAGGCTGAGACTGGAGGATCCAGGTTCACGGCCAGCCTCAGCTACCTAGTGAGGCCCGCCGCAACTTAGTGAGACCTTGCTTCAAAATAAAGAATAAAAAATGGGGCTGGGGGTGTAGCTCGGAGGTAGAATACCCCTGAGTTCAATCCCCAGTATCTAGTACCACAATAAATAAATAAATAAATAAATAAATAAATAAATAAATAAATAAATAGGCTAGGGGTGTAGGTGGGAGGCAGAATGTCCAGGGGTTCAACCTGCAGTGCCAAAAAAGAAAATCTGCCCAAACCTACTTCACCCAGACCCTCTGCTGCCACTTCCGAGACCTGATCCCCCTGCAGGCCCCTCTGTCACACCCGTGCTGACTCCAGGGCTGGCTCATGGCCCGCTTGTCCTCCTAGTGACCTCTGCACCTAATGGAGTCCTACCTGGTGCAGGTATAGCCTCTCCACGAGCCCTCCCCAAACCCCGCCTGGCTCTCTCTTTTGCTCCCTGCATTGCGTGTGTGTGTGTGTGTGTGTGTGTGTGTGTGTAGTGCTAGGGATTGAACCCAGGGGCATTCTACCTCTGAGCTCCACCCCCAGCCCTGTTTTATTCTTTATTTGGAAACAGGGTCTCACTAAGTTGCAGAGGGCCTCACTAAGTAGCTGAGGCTGGCCGCGAACCTGCGATCTTCTTGTCTCAGCCTCCCAAGTACTGGGATTACAAGTGTGTGCCACCACGCCCGTCCTGCTCCTCAATTTTAATGCATCGCTGGCCCCTGCTCTGCAGCCAGCTCCCCCCAAAGCACCCCAATGCCCCAGCAGAAGGGACCCCCTGGCCCCCGCAACGCTTTCGTTATTGCTCATGACACGCCGTGAACTGCCTGGTCTTATCGCTCTTTCCTGTCACACTACAAGCTCCGTGGCGACAGGGACCCCGTCTCACTCATCATCGTGACCCTCCAGCGCCCGCCCGACACGGCCCGGCCGGTTATCCACAGATACTGCAGACAGTAGCAAAGCCATTAAAGGGCCCTGTGACAGCACCAGACAGCCTGACCCCGATGGACAGATGGCCTTGCAGGTGTCCCCTCCTGGATCAGTGACACACCGTGGTCCCACCCGGTCACCTTGTGACTTCCAGAAAGTTCCGCCTCATTATTCACCCAAAGCGGTGCCACCTTTTACGACACTTCATAGTATTGTTTGATCAATCAGTGCGTAATAAGGAAAATAAATGTCACATGTTTCATTATACTTCAACCTCGCAAGCCGGGCGTGGTGGCACATGCTCGTAATCCCAGTACTTGGGAGGCTGAGGCGGGAGGATCGCAGGTTCACGGTCAGCCTCAGCAATTTGGCAAGGCCCTCAGTAACTTAGTGAAACCCTGATTCAAAAAAAGGCCTGGGAGCCAGGCGTGGTGGCGCACGCTTGTAATCCCAGCATTCGGGAGGCTGAGACTGGAGGATCCGGGTTCGAGGCCAGCCTCAGCTACCTAGTGAGGCACTCCGCAACTTAGTGAGACTCAGTTTCCAAATAAAGAATAAAAAATAGGGCTGGGGGTATAGCTCGGAGGTAGAATGCCCCTGAGTTCAATCCCCAGTACCGCAAAAAAAAAAAAAAAAAAAAAAAAAGGCCTGGGGGTTGAGCCGTGTGTGGTGGTGCGCACTTGTAATCCCAGTACTTACGAGGCTAAGACAGGAGGATCGCAGGTTGGAGGACAGCCTCAGCAAGTAGTGAGACTCTCATCAACCTAGTGAGACACTGTTCTGTTTCCAAAAAAGAAATAAAATCGGGCTGGGGATATAGCTTAAAGGTAGAATGCCTCTGGGTTCAATCCCCAGTATCACAAAAAAAAAGGACTGGGGGTATAGCTTGGAGGTAGAAACCCCTGGGTTCAATCCCCAGCGCCACACACACACACACACACACACACACACACACATACACACACACAAAGAGATCAAGTACACTAGCCTTTTGAACATGCTGCTCAAAAGTATAAAAAAAGCTGGATGTGGTGCCACATGCTTGTAATCCCAGTACTTGGGAGGCTGAGACAGGAGGATCACAGTTTCGAAGCTATCCTTGGCAACTTAGTAAGACCTTCAGCAATTTAGCAAGACCCTGTTCCAAAATAAGAAATTAAACAGAATAGGGATGGGGTATAGCTTGGAGCTAGAGCACCCCTGGGTTTGATCCCTAGCACCAAACACGCACACACACACAAATAC
Organism: Graphiurus murinus; assembly: GCA_004027655.1. Lineage (NCBI taxonomy): Eukaryota > Metazoa > Chordata > Mammalia > Rodentia > Gliridae > Graphiurus > Graphiurus murinus. The sequence continues at coordinate 16,626 of PVLC010032438.1, forward strand.
ACACACACACACACACGCACACACACACACACAAATGCACACATACACACACACAAATACACACACACACACACACACACACACACACAGTACAGCATACATGAAGTGTGTACTGAGGTCAGCTGTGGTAACTGAGGACGAGCAAGGCCGGAGGGGGAGCACCGGATTCTGAGTCCAGCTAGCAACTGACTTTAACGCACACTCTTTCTTTCGGTGCTCTGCTGGAGCACCCACGCCTGGGCGAGCAGCGTTACCAAATCCCCGTTCACATCCATCGAGACGTCCTGAGATTAAAAGTCCCCCTCGCTGCCCAGCGCCTCCCCGCTCCCTGCAGTTTCTCCTCTCTGTGAACTGCTGCGGCCTCTAAAACACCATGTGTTTCCAATAACAGGGACACCAGTGTCCCCGCCACGGCTCATGTCACGCCGCTGTCAAGGACACCCGGGGTTCTGACCTCATTCCCTGACATCATAATTCCATAATGTAATCGACAATTACTCTCTCCGCGGAGGAAACTCAGCGACCAGAAACATGAAGTAATCGCTCCAGGATATTACACCGTTGTCCACATCAGGACCAGACCTGGAAACAAGGCCTCACCCAGGGCTGGCCCTGGACAGCTGCGTGCTCCCTTGTCTCTCCCCAAGATGGGCTCCGAAAGACACAAGAAACCAGAAACAAGCTGGCCACGGTGGCGCACGCCGTTTAATCTCAGTATGTGGGAGGCCGAGACGGGAGGATCGTAGGTTCGAGGCCAGCCTCGGCAATTTACAGAGACCCTCGGCAACTTAGCCAGACTTTGTTTCAAAATAAAAATAAATAAATAAATAGGGCTGGGGTAGAGTTCAATGGTAGGACATTCCTGGGATTAATCCCCAGTTCTGCCAAAACCAAAAAGAAAAAAGAAACCAGCAGCAAAGTGAGAAAAAATGCCGCCTTCTAAATGTAAGGTGGCAGGTCTAATCCCCACCTGCTGGGGAGGAAGCTGAGCCAGAACCAGGCCCTCTGTCAGCACCCAAAGCGGCCTTTCCCTCCCCCAAACATCCAAGCCCAGGGGAGCCGCTGGGCCCTCCCTCTGCTCACTCAAAGTGGAAAGCAAGCCTGGAGTGGTGGCACACACTTGTAATCCTAGTACTTGGGAGGCCGAGACAGGAGGATCACGGGTTCGAGGACAGCCTCAGCAAGTAGTGAGACTCTCATCAACCTAGGGAGACCCTGTTTCAAAGTAAAAATAAAAAATAGGCTGGGTGGAGTGGCACACACATGTAATCCTAGTACTTGGGAGGCCGAGACAGGAGGATCGCGGGTTCGAGGACAGCCTCAGCAAGTAGTGAGACTCTCATCAACTTAGCAAGATCCTATTTCCAAATAAAAATAAAAAATAGGAGCTGGGCGTGGTGGCGCATGCTTGTAATCCCAGCATTTGGGAGGCCGAGACCAGAGGATCTGGGTTCGAGGCCAGCCTCAGCTACCTAGCGAGGCCCTCTGCAACTTAGTGAGACCCTGTTTCAAAATAAAGAATAAAAAATAGGACTGGGGGCATAGC
>PVLC010032439.1:0-19351 GCA_004027655.1 Graphiurus murinus
ACCCTTTATGTACAAGCACTTACACACTTTATTTTAAAGAGCTGTTTTTGTACTGGTGAAAAGGGGCCAAGGACAATTTCAGCTGCTATCCACTTCAACATTCTTTCTGCAGGTGACAAAATGCATTTTGGGGAAGAGTGGGAAAATGATGGCTTCACAGAGACATGCCAGAGAATACAGGCATAAGAAACTCAACAAAACTTCCTGAGACACTAGCACTAGGTCCTTCCTGATCCTAGAAGTAATGACATGCATAGCAATAACAGAGATAATAGTTATATTGTCAAACAGGAGCATTTACTAAAGATTTAGTATGTTCAAGAAACTGTGCCATCTACACACACTACATGATAATCACATTTGACCCCTCCAACAATCCTAATGAAATAGGCACTTATTATTAACTTCCATTTAAAAATGAGAAGAAACCTAAATTAAGGAATAGAGAAATGAGGACTTGTTCAAGGTTACAAAGCTAAAAACTGGGGAAGGCAGGGTTTGAACTAAAGAAGCTAACTCCAAAATTATACTAACTGCAATTGTTTGAATCATAGGTGTACCCCAAAGGTCCACATGGTAAAGGCTTGCTCTCTGGGATGACACTACTGGGAGATGGGGAGCCCAGCAGGTTTTGGGTCATTGGGGCATGTCCTTGAAGGGAATTGTGGGGCCCTGGTCCCCCTCCCTCCTTCTTTCCCTCCTCCTTTGTGCCACCATGTGCTCCCACCAAGATATGCTGCCTTGTGCCATGGTCCCCAAACCAGCAAGGCCAATAAATTATGGGCTGAAACCTCTAAAACTCTGAGTTGAATGTCCTGATGAACCATGCTGACTGAAGCACATGTCAATCACAATCATAGTTTCAGCAAGCTTCATGAAACAAGGCCCCCCCTTTCCTTTTCTACCCATGCAAGTGATTCTGATCCTTCAAGACCATATCTTCTATAAAACTTTCCCTGTCTATTCCAGTCCCTGTAAGTGTCTCTCCTCTCTGACCTGAGAATGTATTGCCTATTCCATTCGTTTGGGTCTTAAAAATTAGTTCCTGTGTCTCTCCTCTCTTAACAGAGAATGTATTGTCTATTCCACTCATTTGGGCCTTAAAAATTATTTTCTCATATAAGAGCCGGGCGTGGTGGCGCACGCTTGTAATCCCAGCATTCGGGAGGCTGAGACCGGAGGATCCGGGTTCGCGGCCAGCCTCAGCTACATAGTGAGGCACTCCGCAACTTAGTGAGACTCGGTTTCAAAATAAAGAATTAAAAAAATAGGGCTGGGTGTATAGCTCGGAGGTAGAATGCCCCTGAGTTCAATCCCCAGTACCGCAAAAAAAAAAAAATATTTTCTCATATAAGAAACATGGCAAGTATGTATGTTTTATCTTGTCTGTGCCAAGTGTACACGAAGTTAACAAAACATGCTGAACTGAACTGCACAGGGGCATAACTGTGATTCTCATTTGCTTATTGAGCATCTTCTATGGGTACAAGTTGTAAGGGAAGCAAAGATTATTAAGAAGCTCATAGCATAAACAAAAACAGTTAAATGGTGATGACTGCTAAATAAAAAAGCGCTGAGCCGGGCATGGTGGCACACGCTTTTAATCCTTGTACTTGGGAGGCTGAGGTAGGAGGACCGCAGGTTCACAGCCAGCCTCAGCTATTTAGTGAGGCCCTCTGCAACTTAGTGAGACCCTGTTTCAAAAATAAAGAAAAATATACGGCTGCAGTATAGCCTGGAGGTAGAATGCCCCTGGGTTCAGGAGGGCAAAAAGGAAAAAAAAGGATAAAATTGTTGAAGACATACATACAAAGTCATCCATTCTTTCCTAAGGAAACGTAAGGGATGTTTCATGGGACTAACATTTACAATGAGTCATGACCCATCATTATGCATTCATTTCAGACAAAATAACCAACTAGTTTGGCTACAGGAAAAGGACAGAGAGAAGGAAAAAGGGAGGGAAAGATGAAAGAAGAGAGTATACATCATAAAGTTAAGAGGCGATGGAAGCTTTAATCAGGTTAAATACTTCCACTTTTAATAGGAAATCGAGAAGAATAAAAGGATTTTGAGATGAGGGGTAAAAAAAAAAAAAAAAGCTATGCACTGGCATAATAACTAAGAAGTGTGGACAAGAAGTGAGCAAATTAACATGCTATAGGCATTCATGGGAAACTATGAAGCAATTATATTTAATATATAGTTAAATATTTAATAGCATGATAAAGTAAAAATAAGACTACAATATGGTTTTATGACTCTAGAAAGTTTGCTTTACCAGGCTATGTTAAGAATGTGGGAGCCAGGTGTGGTGGCGCACGCTTGTAATCCCAGCATTCGGGAGGCTGAGACCAGAGGATCTGGGTTCAAGGCCAGCCTCAGCTACCTAATGAGGCACTCCGCAACTTAGTGAGACTCGGTTTCAAAATAAAGAATAAAAAATAGGGCTGGGGGTATAGCTCAAAGGTAGAACACCCCTGAGTTCAATCCCCAGTACCGCAAAAAAAAAAAAATGTGGGCTCTACGTGTAAAACGAAGAAGTGGTGCTGTTTGTGATCTGACAATGATTGATATGTCATATATGCCTATGTAACCCTGTTGTACTCAAGAAATGTATAAAAAAATCCATGCTGAAAATATAAATAAATTAATTAATTAAAAAAAATAAGACTACAAGAAAATACACTAAAATGTTAACTAATCATGGCTTTTCTTTGGATGACAAAAAATTTATAAGGGCTGGAAGTGTAGCTCAGTGGTAGAGTACATGTCTCACACGCCTGAAGCCCTGGGTTCAATCCCCAGCACCACTTAAAAAGAAAGAAAGCCAGGCGCGGTGGTCCCCACTTCTAATCCCAGTACTTGGGAGGCTAAGACAAAGGATCACAAGTTCGTGGCCAGCCTCAGCTACTTAGTGAGGTCCTCTGCAACTTAGTGAGACCCTGTTTCAAAATAAAGAATAAAAAATAGGAAGGATATCCTTCTCCTCTAAAAACCAAAATGTTTACAATGAAAATGACTGTCAAAATAAAAATGAGCATTATTGTTATTATTATTATCATTATTATTATTTTATGGTACTGGAGGTTGAACCCAGGGGTTTTATACCTCCAAACTATACCCCAACACTTTATATTTTTATTTATTTTACTTTATTTATTATTATTTTTCTTTTTGTGGTACTGGGGGATGGAATCCAGGGGCATTCTACCTCTGAGCCACACCCCTAGTCCTATTTTTTATTCTTTATTTTGAAACAGGGTATCACTAAGTTGTGGAAGGCCTCACTAAGTAGCTGAGGCTGGCGGCCAACCCAGACCCTCCGGTCTCAGCCTCCCAAGTACTGGGATTACAAGCATGCGCCACCATGCCCGGCTTATTTTTTTTTTTTCATCTCAAAACAGGGTCTCGCTAAGTTTCTGAGGCTGGCTTTGAACCTGTGATCCTCCTGTCTCAGTCTCCCAAGTACTGGGATTATAGTGTACCACCCTGCCCAGCTAAAAATAAGTATATATTTTTAAAAGGTTATCTGAATCCTACGGCAACAGGAAGCTTACTCCATTGATTTTCCAAAGCAGGAATGACCAATGGTCCTTACCTTTGGGATCCACTTTCCTCCGAGGAAGTTACCACAGGTAGGACACTTAGGAGGTTTGTGCCTGGTGACATATGTAAAGGAGCAACCTGGGCTGGTACATGTCCCATGGCCCCGGCGGGTATATGTAGTAGTCTGTTTAAAAAATAAAATAAAAAGACTGTGTCAGAAGCAAAACCACAATTCAAACTCTCTCAGACCCTATTGATCACTATAACCACAGCAACATCAGGAGGATACCAGCCTGCAGGACAGCCATTCATGGCATCAGAAAAGGGCATGCTGGAAAGGGCCTAAGATATAGTTCACTTTTTAGAAATGAAAATGGGGAAGGACAGTTGTCCAAGGTTACACAGGTACCAGAAGAATAGATATCTAAGAACTGGACAGGGTGGTGCACACCTGTAATCCCAATACTTGGGAGGCTGAGACAGGAGGTTTACAGGTTCGAGGACAGCCTCAGAACCTGTAATCCTCAGATTCTTAGCAACCTATCGAGACCCTGTTTCAAAAAGTAAAAAATAAAAAAAAAAAAGGGCTGGGGGTGTAGCTAGGAGGTAGAATGCCCCTAGGTTCAATCCCCAGTACCAAACAAACATATAAGATAATAATAACTGCTATTAACTAAGCAAGGTACCACATAGTGCTAAACACTTTACCAATACCTCATTTAATACCCTCCGCAATGGTATTAGGTAGGTATTACTACTTGTGAGGTTGAGAGTAGTTAAATGCATTGCCTTGAATCATATAGTGATTCAATAACAGAGCTAAACCTAAAACTCAGATCTCTGATTCTTCGTTGAAGATTCCTTCTGTGTACCTAGATGTACCTTCTGGCTCTGACCACTTCAAATAATTCACTTCACCTTTATTATTAGTTAAAAATCAGAGAACCAAGGACCTAAGATACAAAGATACAAAAATAGGACCATGGTCTATTTGAAAAAAATAAAAGTCAGGAATAAGCCGGACGTGGTGGTGCATGCTTGTAATCCCAGCCTCGGCATTCTGCAACTTAGTGAGACCCTGTTTCAAAATAAAGAATAAAAAATAGGGCTGGGAATGTAGCTCGGAGGTAGAATGCCCCTGAGTTCAATCCCCAGTACTGAAAAAAAAAAAAGTCAGGAGTAGAAATCAGGTCCTTTGATATTTCACTGGAATTTAATTCTTTGCATATGAATATATTTAGCCACCGGCTCTCACCATCTCTGATCTCCCTTTGAGCAAATTATATTACAATGGCTTATTGCATTTCAGCTACAAAATATATTACAATGGGTTATTACATTTTAGCAACAAAAAGATATTATTCATTTGCCATGCTCCATTTCTAGATTAATGCTGGAAAGAAAATATTTCCCTGTCAGATTTGTTCTGTTATTTATAATCCCAGCTTCCCTAGCCTGGCCCCAAAGCAAAAACCTCCCTTGGGAAAACACCAAACTGCCATTAGCTACCTCTACCAGAAAGCCTAATGAATAGATGATTATCATAGTACTACTAAGTGAAATCAGGTCTAAGTTGCGGAGTGCCTCACTAGGTAGCTGAGGCTGGTCGCAAACCCGGATCCTCCAGTCTCAGCCTCCCAAATGCTAGGATTACAAGTGTGCGCCACCATGCCCGGCGTCACCTTAACTCTTGAGGCCAGGGTTTCCTCCTCAGTAAAATCACCCGCTCTTCTAACTTCACAGGTGTGTCTCAAGGAACACATGAGATAAAGAATGACAAAACATTCACTTAAAAGATTCTATAGATCACTGAGGAACTATTACTACTGAGATGTAAAATATCTCTCATTTTTTCAGACCATGGTCTAATACAAAATCTTTAGACTGAACGCCCCCAGAAAGGAGAATAAAAATTTAAGGTAAGTTAATTCTGTAAGTGAATTACAATGAACTTGGAATACTCCTAAATAATAGTCTAAAGAAATGACTTTAAAAAAATTCTAGTATTCAAGGCTGATGTTTTAGTCCCAAGTATTAATTCATAAAACACTATTCTGGAAAAGCTTGGCTGAAACGTTTTAGAGCATGATAAAATCATCATTTCCAAGCTAGACGTGGTGGCACACGCTTGTAATCCCAGTACTTGGGAAGCTGAGACAGGAGGATGGAAGGTTCGAGTGCAGCCAGCCTCAGCTACTCAGTGAGGCTCTCCGCAACTTAGTGAGACCCTGTTTCAAACTAAGGAATAAAAAATCAGGCTGGGGTGTAGCTCAGAGGGAGAATGCCCCTGGGTTCAATCCCCAGTACTGCAAAGGAAAAAAAAAAAGTCATTTCCAAGAGTATAAGGGCCCAGAATAAGCAGTTTCTCCATTTTCAAAGTGTAGTGGCTGTTCCCATTTTAAGTCCTGCAACTTTCCCATCTAAAAACATACTGTTTAGGTGAGTGTGGTGGCACACACCTATATTCCCAGCTACTTAGGAAGCTAAGGCAAGAGGACTGTTTGAGTCCACAAGTTGGAGACCTGCCTAGGCAACACAACAAAACAACAACAAACTGGGTGTGGCAATGCACACCTGTACTCCCAGTACTTGGGAGGCTGAGACAGAAGGATCACAGGTTCAAGGTCAGCCTCAGCAACTTATGAAGCTTTATGCAATTTAAGAGACTCTGTTTCAAAAAATTAAAAAATAAAAAGGGCTAGGGGTGTATGTAGCTCAGAAGTAGAATGTCCCTGGGTTCAATCCCTAGTACCAAAAACAAAAACAAAAAACCAACAAAATCAAAGTATATATTTTCGGTAGCAGCAGTTTAAGGTAATACAGTGATAAGTAAAGAATATATACTATTGCTAGATTGCTAGACATGGTGGTACACACCTTTAATTCTATCTACTTAAACTAATCCTAGTACTTGGGAGCCTGACACAGGAAGATCACAGATTCAACGCCAATGTGCAGCAACTTAATGAGAGTCTGTTTCAAAATAAAAAATAAAAATAAAATAGGGCTAAAGTGTAACTCAAAGGTAGAATGCCCCTGGGTTTAATCAATGCCCAGTACCACACACACACAAAAAAAAATACTGAGAGCCAGGAATGGTGGTGCATGATTGTAATCCCAGTACTTGGGAGGCTGAGACCTGAGGATCCAGGTTGGCGGCCAGCCTCAGCTACTTAGTGAGGTCCTCCGCAACTTAGTGAGACCCTGTTTCAAAATAAAGAATAAAAAAAAATAGGGCTGGGGGTATAGCTTGGAGGTAGAATGCTCCTGAGTTCAATCCCCAGTACTGCAAAATAAAAGAAAGAAAGTCTCAAAACAATGACATCAGCTTCTAACTTAAAGTAGAAAAAGAAGCCAGACGTAGTGGCATATACCTGTGATCCCAGTACTTGGGAAGCCGAGGCAGGAGGATTGAAAGTTCAAAGACAGCCTCAGGAAACAGTGAGACTCTGTTTCAAAATAAAAATAAAGGGCTGGGTGTGGTGGCACATGCTTGTAATCCCAGTACTTGGGAGGCTGGGACAGGAGGATCACCGGTTTGAAGCCAGTCTCAGCAACTTAGGCTCTCAGCAATTTAGAGAGACCCTGTTCCCAAATAAAATAGGTCTGGGGGATAGTCCAGAGGTAGAAGTCCTCTGAGTTCTATCCCTAGTACCACAAACACATAAAAAATACATACATACATACATATGTATAAAATAGGGCTGGTAGGGTGTAGCTGGGAGGTAGAATGCTCCTCAGTATCACAAAAGAAAAAAAAGAAAGAGAAACTAGAAAAAGAGGAATCTGTGAAATAAAAAACAAAACAATAGAGAAAAATCAATAAAACTAAAAGTTAATTCTTAAACCTATTGCTAGGTTTATCAGGAAAAAAAAGGCTTAAATTATCAGTTACAGGAATGAAAGAAGTTTAGCATTACAGATTCTATAGATATTAAGAAGATACAAGTTCCTCAACTACTTAAACACAGAATTACCATGAGATCCAGCAATTGCACTCATAGCTATATGGCCAAAAGAATAAAATGCAGGGCCTCAAACTAACACTTACACACCAAAGTTCCTGGCAGCATTTTTTACAATAGCCAAAAGGTATAAACACACCAAATGGCCATCAAGGGATGAGGAGATAAACAAAATGTAATATACACACAAAAAATGGAGTATTACCCAGATGGAAAATAAAATTCTGATACATGCTACAAAATGGATGAACCTTAAAAACATTATATTAAATGAAAAAGCTATACATTGGCGCATGCTTGTAATCCCAGCATTTGGGAGGCTGAGACCAGAGGATCCGGGTTCGCGGCCAGCCTCAGCTACCTAGTGAGGCACTCCGCAACTTAGTGAGACCTGGTTTCAAAATAAAGAATAAAAAATAGGGCTGGGGGTATAGCTCGAAGGTAGAATGCCCCTGAGTTCAATCCCCAGTACTGCAAAAAAAAAAAAAAAGAAAGAAAAGAAAAGAAAAAAAGAAAAAGCTATACATAAAATACGATATTAGTGTGATTCCATTTATTAAAGGTACCTAGAATATGTAAATTTATAGAAGGTCCAACAGAGGTTACCAGGAGCTGAGGGGAGGGAGGAATGGGAAGTTACTATTTAATGAGTAATTTAATGAGCATTTTTGTTTGGAAAACAGTAAGTTCTGGAAGTTAATATTGGTATGATTGTACAATGCTGTGAATGTACTGAACTGTACTCTTTAAAATGGTTAAAATGCTAAATTTTGTTAAGTGTATCTTGCCATATTTAGTAATAGGAGAGGTTATGAACTTTATATCAATACAACTGGCAATCTAAGTAAAATGACAAATTCTCTGAGAGACAAAATACCAAAAGCTCTCTCAAAAATAGGTCATCTAAATAGTCCTCTGTAGTTTGGTTATGGTGACTTGTGCCTGTAATCTCAGTTACTTGGGAGGCTGAAAATGAAAAATGACGAGTATGAGGTCAGCTTGGAGAACATAGCAAGACCGTCTCAAAAAAAGAAAATAAATATATATGTATATATATATTTTTTAACTTTAGTATATATTTAATATATATGTATGTACGTGTGTGTGTGTGTGTGTGTGTGTGTGTGTGTGTGTGTGTATTCAGCTCTATATATACTTTTAATTTTAAACTTGCACTTAAAAAACTTCCCACATGAGCCAGGTGTGGTGGCACACGCTTGTAATCCCAGTACTTGGGAGGCTGAGACAGGAGGATTGCAGCCAGCAATAGCTACTTAGTGAGGCCCTCTGTAACCTAGTGAGAGCCTGTTTCAAAAATAAAGAATAAAAAATAGGACCAGTGGTGTAGCTCAGAGGTAGAATGCCCCTGGGTTCAATCCCCTGTACTGCAAAACAAAAACAAAAAAAGAACCTTCCCACAAAGAAAATTCCAGACCTAAATGACCTTACTGGTAATTCTATAAACATTTAAGGAAGAAATAATATGAATACAATATAAACTCTCCTAAAAAACTAAAGGGAAGAAAATACTTCCCAACTAATTTTATGAAGCCTGCCTTACCCTGAAACAAAAACCAGACAGAACATACAAGAACATTAGAAACCAACATCCTTCATGAATATAGACACAAAAATTTTGAATAAAATTTTAGCAAATCAAACTGGGCATGGTGGCACACATCTGTAATCCCAATATTTGGGAAGCAGAGAAACATCACAGGTTCAAGGCCAGTGCACAGTAACTTAGTGATACCCTGTTTCAAAATAAAAAAATAGAGCTGTGGATATAGCTCAGAGGTAGACTATCTGTGGGTTCAATCCCTAGTACCACAGGAAAAAAAAAGAAAAAGCAAATTCAATAATATATAAAAGGGATAATAAATCATTGTCAAGTGGGGTTTATCCTAGGAATACTAGGTTGGTTTAACATTTGAAAAACAATTTAGTTCACCACATTAACCAACTAGAAAATAAAATCCATATAATCATCTCAATAAACATAGAAAGCATCTGACAAAATCCAACATCTATTCCTGATTTAACAAAAAAAAACCTATAGCTAACCATACTTAATGGTGAAAGACTGAATCACTTCCTCCTAAGAAGAACCAAAGATATCTGCTCTTAGCATTTTTATGCAGCATTGTGTTGGTGGACCCAGACAATGTAATAAGGCAAGAAAAAGAATTAAAGAAGCCAGATCAGAAAGGAAGATATAAAACTAAAACTTTATACTTAACAGACAACATGATTTGTCTATATAGGAAATCCAACTGAATCTACAAATAAGCTACTAGAATAAATAAGTGTAGCAAAGCTGCAGGACATATCTCTATATAAAATACAAAACAAAACAAAAAAATCACTCATATTACTATATACTAAATAGGAACAGATACTGAGAAATTTTTAAATGCCATTTATAATAACATCAAAAAACATGAATATATTGAGGGGTACATCTCAGTTCAGATGTTGTAGTGCAGGATGAAAAAAACATCAACTGAGAATCAAGAAACCAGAATACTGATTCTGGCCTATTTGTAACCCTACTGACCTTGAAGTTCTTTCTTGACTCTGAGACTTTTTCCTAACTTGTATAGTAATAGTATTTAACTAGGTAAGGGGCCCCTCAATTTTTCAAAATCATGAATGCTAAGAAAATGATCTCCAGAAATTTATATATAACTTAAGGAGAGTTTGGATCCTGTGGAGTTCTATCTACAGAACCCCGGATTTAAGAACATATGGGCCAGGCGTGGTGGCACACGGTTGTAATCCCAGCATTCGGGAGGCTAAGACTGGAGGATCCAGGTTTGCGGCCAGCCTCAGCTACCTAGTGAGGCACTCCACAACTTAAGTGAGATCCTGTTTCAAAATAAAGAATAAAAAAATAGGGCTGGGCAGCATTTGGGAGGCTGAGACCAGAGGATCCCGGTTCGCAGCCAGCCTCAGCTGCCTAGTAAGGCACTCCGCAACTTAGTGAGACTCGGTTTCAAAATAAAGAATAAAAAATAGGGCTGGGGGTGTAGCTCGGAGGTAGAATGCCCCTGAGTTCAATCCCCAGTACCGCAAAAAAAAAAAAAAAAAAAAAAAAAAAAATAGGGCTGGGGGTATAGCTTGGAGGTAAAATGCCCCTGAGTTCAATCCCCAGTACCACAAAAAAAAAAAAAAAGAACATATGGATCAGATAATCCCTGAGATCTTTGCCTGTCCAAGTGTCCTAAGGACCTAAGACTATTAGAAAACTACTTGGAAGAGAATGCTCATGAGTCCTAATTGCCATTACTCCCCACATACCAATTTGATGGAGGAGGGGTTCTCCACAACTGAGTAGGTAGGCAGAGGCAACATGATGAACTGTGTGGCTGGTGCAGAAGAGCTACTCTCATTGGAGTCCTGTGGGAAATGTAGAAAACAGTTTCATTGAAATACAGTGGAGAACATCCAAGGCCACCCACAACACTGTAAGACTAGAAGTCCAATACCCATAGACAATGTGCTTATCCAACACATGCATAAAAAAAAATGAATCTGGCATTACCTAAAAATAAAACCTTTAATTAGGAAAAAAGAAAGAGAAAACTACTACCACCACAGAAAACATACTATCCTCATTTTACAGATGGAAAAAAAAGGGGGTTCTAAGAGACTTGAACTCCCAAGATCATATAAGCAGTTAAGTGAGTTAAGAGAATCCAATTCATCTAACTCTGGCTTTAACATGTGTGTGTGGTGGTGGTGGTAGTGGTGGTACACACATGCAGGGCAAGTGCTCTGCCACTGGGCTACATCCTCAGCCTTTTTTTAAAAACATGATTTTGAGACAGGGTCATGCTAAAGTACCCAGGCTAGCCTTGAACTTGAGATCCTTCTGCTTTACCTTAGCCTCCCAAGCAGCTGGAAGTGGAGGTGTGTACCACCATGTCTGGCTCTGTCAAATTTTCTTAAAGCACCCTGTTAATCTGCTGTAACCAGGCCAGTGGCATGCTTCATTTTCATAAACAGCCAGGAAACAGTAAGTAATAATAAAGATTTATTGGGCCTTAGATTTTTTTGCAGAGGTACCTACTTTCTTCTAATCAGACCATAGTAGCTATAGCATGTTGGGCCTCTTAGACTGAGTAGGATTCCCATCTGATGGAGAGGTTATACTATTCAGGGTAAAAGAGGGAAAGCTATGCATCACAGCATGGTGGCCATTCCCCCACTTGCAGGAGGCCAGGTTGTTGAAATCAATGAAACTGCTGCTTTCCCATCAACTGAGCATGACTCAGACCAGCAGAAAAAGACTTGCCTCTTCTTTCTCAGTAGTCCCATCAACCTGTCCACAAAGAACGTATTTCTTCCTACCCAATCTGGGCCCAGGAAGATCTTTCAACAATTCTTGTATATGGTTTAAGGTGCCATCATTTGCTGAATACTTTTTACAAACAAGAAATTCTGGCTGGTTCTAAAAGCTAGATTTGACTCATGGATAGCCTAAACACCATTTCCAGCTCTCTTGCTAACATATCATCTTATGTGAAGAAAATTCTGGCTAAGTTGGGCAAAAGAAATGTTGGTAGGAGTGCCTGAGAAACTGAAGAAACTTTGGAGCATGCCCAAAGGTGAGAAACATTCAAGAGAACCATAGCCCCATCAGAAATGCCATACAAGCACTTATAATTACCACTGCTCCAAAATCACACTGCATGGTGCTGGCTCTTTTAGGTAACTCCAAGATAAAGCAAAAGACATCAATACCAAAGCAACTTACCCTCACAACTGTCACCACTGAAAAAGTCTCCCCGACCTGGGGGTGGGACACAGCCAGGCTTCCAGTGGGGAGGTCAAGCGAGCCATTCACTAAGGTCTCTTCAACTACCAGGCTTGTCTGGTAAGGCTGGTGGCTCTCCCCAACCTCCAAAGAAGCCTCCTCCAGGAGCACGTCCTGGCTGAGCACCTCTGAGGTGGCAATCTCCTGGACAGCACCTGGCTGAGCCAGGGTTCCCACCTCCTCAGCCAGTGCCTCCACAGCTAGGCACTGTTCTGCCACGCCTGCATGGCTGGGCACTGTTTCTGAAGCAGAGTTGGACACAAGAGGAGGTCCTTTAGGGGACATCTGGTTCTGAGCCACACATAGCTCTAGCTGAGGGCAGCTCCGGTCCTCCTGCAGGCTGCTCTTGGGGATGATGATGTAATCTGAGCGGGGAAGGATCTTGCGGAAACCTGGGATGTCCGGAACCACAGCAGTCAGTGCTGAGAGCTTAGAATTCTGAAGGTGAAGAAGCCAGAAAGAAGAAGACAAGCAGAGATAAATGGACTAAGACCACATGGATAAATATATATTCGCTTTTTTTTTTCCTCCTGTGAAAGGGATCTGAAAGACTCTACTCTCTTGACCTAACTTAGGGTCAACAGTAATGTTGCCTTCATTTGAATCAATGTAGCTTACTTGCTCAATCACATGGGACACAGATAACATGGATTGAACTCTGGACAGAGCACTAATCTTAGCACCTAAAACTATGAGCTGGAACCCCAGATATGACACAGTCTTAACAAAATCCCTTCCCCTCATAAGGGCCTCAGCTGTTCTATCTATAAAACAAGAGAGTAAAATTTGGCAATTTAAGAGCTCCTTTTGAGGTTCGATACTTTAGGATACCAAAGTAGCATAAGCTTTAAACACCAGAATGCAATACTCTAATAAAAATCCCAAAAGCATAAAATACAACTAAACAGGCCAGGCTGGAACTTAACACAGCAAATCAGAATTCTGACCTCAATGGTTTCTTCTAGCCTTACAAAGAAGAGTATGAACAGGTCACAAGACTGAGAAGGTTTTGTGAGAGAAAGTGTATATAGCACGGACTATCTGATAAGGTCAAGAATATATTAAGGGGATAAAAAAATAACACTGACCTAGTACCTTAAGGTTTAGAAAATGCTTTCAAACTCATTCTCTACCTTAAAAACAGCACTACTAAGTTAGGTATTATTATTATTTCCATTTTATACATGAGGAAATTGAGGCTGAAGCTCAGGGCATTAAACTTCCAAATCATAAAATTAGTAAGTAGTAAAGACCTAAATTCCAGGCCAGGTCTTGTAAGGATCAAAGAGACCAGATACTAGGTACATAACCCTGCATGACTAATGGGCACCAAGAAAAAGGCATTTCTGCCTAATTTTTTCCAACTTAAAGTGAAAGTCATCTGATAAGGAAAACAGAAGTTCAAACTGAATGGTTAAGTGAGAACTGAAATTAAATGAAACAAAAAAATAATTTCAGAAGCATCTTTAAAAAAAAAACACTAAAATTAATTACAAAAGGATTCTTAAAGAAATCAAAAGCAAGAGGTCAATGAAATTACTTAAGGTATAGAGAAAGCACTCAAGTATAAAAAGAAGCATTTAGATGAAACATGAAAGAAGCAGAGTAACTCCTTTGTGGAGCCTTTACTGGAAAGGTAATGGAGAAATGACATTCTCAAATCACTCTTTGAAGCAGACAGATTAAGGGAATAAGACTAAAGGGTGGCAAATACATAGAATAGTCTGGACTTAAAACCAATCGCAGAGAAACCAGAATAGTCTGGATGACATTAATTTTACACACTGCAAAGAATGACATTGGAACCAGGGGCCCTGCATTCAGCTAGAGACCTGAAGATCTGCTGACAGAGCAACCTACCACAAGGACTCAAACAGACTCCCAAGATATCAAGCAGGAATGTCTCACCTTCACACCAGGCAATTTGAAAGTGTACAAACAGAACATAAAATTCATCTAGTCTTGTACATTCCCATCAACAAATGGAATTTTGAAACAGGGTCTCACTAAATTGAAGAGGGCCATCTCAAGTTGCTGAGGCTGGCCACCGGAATTTATTGACTAAGTTAAGATGGGCCAAGGACTCAGCTAGGGTGATTTACATATCTATTTTAAACACTGTGAGTAGGTACTCATGTTCTATTTTACAGATAAGGAAACCAAGACTTAATAAAAGTTAAATGATTCTTCCAAGGTCACTCAGCTAATTACTATGATCTTGATGGTAGTAGTAAAAATGGAGTAAATTTAAATAAGCATATGGATGAGGAAGAATCATTGTAGATGATTTATTTAAAATCTTTAAAGTTCTACATCAATGGCTAGTTTTAAAAACCAAATCATTTCAGGATTAGATAAAATAATCTTCATCATGAACAAAAAGATTGCTAATTTTTCTGAGTGTAGGAGATTGAACCCAGGGTCATACATGCTAAGCCTGTGCTCTACCACTGAGTTAAAGCCCCAGCTCCTAAGACTGCCAGTTTTATACTGAAGAAGTCGAAGGAAATAAAGCATACTTTTCTTCAGACTCTACCTCCCTTTCCCTCTCCTCACAGGGATTATTTCACAAACTCACTGTTTATAAACAAATCATCTAAAGGAAGTAGTAGTGGCATCTTCAAGACTGTAACACAAAGCCCTTCAACAAAGAGAAATGTCAAGTCAATAAAGCATAAAATTTAAATGGTAGTGGCAGATGGACTCCAACATAGTCTGCTCTGCCATACAGTTGTTGCCTTTCTGAAGAACCTTTGCTCTACATTATCAAAAAAGAAGAGACAATTGTTTCAATTGGAGTTCAGGTTGAAAGGTTTCAGTCTGAATCTCAGCATTCGGGAGGCTGAGACCAGAGGATCCAGGTTCGCGGCCAGCCTCATCTACCTAGTGAGGCACTCCGCAACTTAGTGAGACTCGGTTTCAAAATAAAGAATAAAAAATAGGGCTGGGCGTGTAGCTCGGAGGTAGAATGCCCCTGAGTTCAATCCCCAGTACTGCAAAAAAAAAAAAAAAAAGGTTTCAGTCTGTAATAACAAGGTATTTTTCCTGCAAAAGATCACGCTTGTAATCCCAGTAGTTGGGAGGCTGAGATAGGAGGATCTCAGGTTTGTGGCCAGCCTCAGCAACTTAACTATGGCCCTCTGCAACTTAGTGAGACCCTGTTTCAAAATAAAATAGGGCTGGAGGTGTAGCTCAGAGGTAGAATGTCTCTGGGTTCAATACCCAGTATCTATCTATCTATCTCTCTCTTTCTCTCTCTCTTTCACACACACACATAAACACAATCAGCAATTTTAATAGTGTCAGTGTATTTTGTCACTGTGAACTAGAAATAAAAAAGCTGACATATATAAACCTAAATACTTTCTTACTATTTCTTTTTGCACTAAAAGCCTTAGCCTCAATCATTTTTGGCTTTAACCTTGCATTTTTGCTACTAGCATAGTTCATAACCACCAGTAGTAACAAAAGAACTCCATATTACACAAAGCAGCAATATTTTAGCATGCAAGCTTAATTCCTGTTTGTTGTAAGTGATGGCAGTCATATAACACAAAAAATTACAGTATGCTCAATTTTCAATACGAAAATATGGTATAGGAGAGACACCTTTATAAGCCTTTATATTAAAGGAAAATATCCATGAGGCTAAGGAACTCCAAGGTATACTAAAATTCAGGAGAGGAACCTAAGGCTCACCTCAGAGAACTCAGAAAATGTCAGCTCCATGTACTGTTGCAACCAAAGACTAGAGTGCAGGAAGTCACCAAAATGGAAACAAACAATGAATCTCAAGATAAAAATTTTCCCAAGTAAAGGAAACAGGAAAACGGGGGTGGCGGGGTTGATCCCCCCCAAAGCTTCCCATTGAACCAATGGAGAAATTAGCTGGAAAAAAGTTACTTACAGGATCCAAACCTTCTTTCTCTAGTTTGGCTTTCTCCAAGTAGTAACTCCTCTCGGCCACGCTGAGAAGCCTCCAACTCTCACTAATCTTCTTATTGATCTCAGACTGTGGGAGGTGGGGGAGCTCCTGCTGTACTTTCAAGTAGATGTCATAATAGTATAGAAGGTAAGCAGACCTGAGGAAGCAATGACTTCTTAAGGCTTTCCCTTATTTAACCAGCATGTACTACAATGTTAGGGGTTGGTAGGCTGATACAAAATCCAGCTTCTCAATTCAAAGCATTTATGTAAACAGGGACTGAAAAGTTAACCAAAGATACACACACACACACACACACACACACACACACACACACACACATTGTGTGTGTGTGGGGGGGGGGGTAGTGGGAATTGAACCCAGAAGTATTCTACTTCCAAGCTACATCCCCAAATCTATTTTATTTCTTATTTGGAAACAGGTTCTCACTAGGTTGCCGAGAGCGTCACAAAATTTCTGAAACTGTCCTTGAACCTGTGATCCTCCAGTCTCAGCCTCCCAAGTACTAGGATTACAAGAGTGCACCACCACACCCAGCTAAAGAAACATTTAAACATTTTTAACACACTTAGATGGTGCTTGGCAGATGGACGAAATGAAATGGTAAAGTCAGCAAGTGCCTGCTCTTCCTTCAGAAACCTGGAGGCAATATTTCATCTGATTTACTTTCCCATGGCCCACTTTTTCTGCAGAAATGATTGGCTTTAAAAAACAATACAGCCAAAGGTATAGGTGTCCTGATATTCTACTCTCAGAGAAAATTATCCAAGGGCTGGCTGTCCAGTCTGGTTACCAATCACATTCTTTACTCTTCTATACACAGCTTTGGTCATCTAACTGGTCAAAAGAACCTCTTCAAGACTGAGAGGAGCCGGGCATGGTGGCGCACGCTTGTAATCCCAGCATTCGGGAGGCTGAGACCGGAGGATCCGGGTTCGCGGCCAGCCTCAGCTACCTAGTGAGGCACTCTGCAACTTGGTGAGACTCGGTTTCAAAATAAAGAATAAAAAATAGGGCTGGGGGTGTAGCTCAGAGGTAGAATGCCCCTGAGTTCAATCCCCAGTACCGCAAAAAAAAAGACTGAGAGGAAAGCAAGTAGAATTATCAAAGTGACCCAGAGCTGATAGCCTCAGCAAAAAGTCTGATGTTCGCAGTTAAGAGGTAGATTACAACCGGGTGTGGTGGCACATGCTTGTAATCCCAGTACTTGGGAGGCTGAGACAGGAGGATCGTAGGTTTGCAGCCAGCCTTAGCTACTTAGTGAAGCACTCCACATTTAGTGAGACCCTGTTTCAAAAGAAAGAATACAAAATAGGACTGGGGATGTAGCTCAGAAGTAGAATGCCCCTGAGTTCAATCTCTAGTACCACCACCCAAAAAAAAAAAAAAAAAAAAAAAAGAGGTAGATTACAGAGATACAATCTAAATATTCTCTATAGATATCATTGGTACTATTTATAATTCTGTAATTTATTAATGCCTTATTTTAAGTACTTAAAGAACAATGGTATAATAAAAAAAAATTATGTAGCTCTTTTCATAGCTTCTACCATCTTTTGGTGCAACTGTCTGTGACAGCCTGGAAACAAGCGAAGTCTGGCCAGTAATGGCAAATGCTGCTATATAATGACCACTTTCCCCTCATCATGTCCCTTTCCCCCAACCCCAATGCTCATTCAGCAACTTGAATAACTGCACTCTTTTTCGATTAACTCTAAAGTTTCCTCAACATAGCTCTCTGACAGGCTTGTTTGTAAATGTCAGCAGCAACCCAACATGTTGGCTAACCTGGGTTTCTTGGCCTTTTCTCCATGTATTTTATACTTTTTCTTCTTCTTGGGTGGCCCAGGGGAGGTATAACAATAGGCTTCCTCAATTTCCTCCATCACGACAGTTACCTCAGTACCATCATATGATGCATCCATGGCTAGAAGAAAGTCAAACATAGTTTTAAGAATCCACCCAAAAGGAACAGCAGCCTCCATATTAAATCCTTTATTTCTGTTAGGGGCTAAAGGCTTAGCCATTCCCAAACTCAACAGATCCTAAGAAGCATACAGGGTACTTGTTTAATGCATACCTTTCAGGGTTCTATTACTTTTGAATCAGAATCTCTAAAGGGTATGAAAATCTATATATTTAACAAATATCTCAGGTGATTCCTTTGAATAGGCATTTATATTCACTCACAGGATATAATAATCCTTCAACTCAGAGATATATTAGTCCTGTATTACAAGAATTCCATATAGAAACAAGTAAAATGAATACCTGGCCAGGAGTCAAAAGTTCTGACCCCTCCCTCATACGCTTCATTAAGCTTAAACAGCTTCAATGATTCATTCAGGCATGCAAAAAGTTATATAGAAAAGATTTCTTTATACTCTGCCATCTTGTATGATTTGGGGACAGGTCTTTTAACTGCTTTAGGTTCAGTTTTCTCTCTCACATATGTCAATAGGTACAGCCTATTCATATTCCCACAGATCTAGTGATTAAGACTCAAAAGCATAATAGACACAACTCTATTCTATAGAACAGTTAAGTGCTATAAAATGGAAGAGTTCATTATTAAAGACTATTATCTGTTACTAACAAGCTTAACAATCTGCCCAAAGGATACCAGGTGCAAATATGGACTTGAGAGAACTCCAATTCCTTGGTCCTTCTTTCATAATGCTACCTTGCTACCCTGCTACCCATCTTTACTGGCAACCTTCTATACCTGAAATTATCAATAAACTCTGATGGAAATGTTTTACACCTGTGCTGCCCAATATAGTAGCCACTAGCTGCATATGGCTATTAAACACTTGAAATATGGCTAGCGATACTGAAGAACTAGATTAATTTTGTTTTGTTGAGCTACAATGAATTTAAATACTACATATGGCTAGTGCAGTGGTATAGTACTGTACAGCACAGAGCTAAACAGCAATCTGACAGACCAACATTAGCTCTCTGGTGCTGGCTTAGAAAACAGACAACCTACTACGAAAAGGAAAGCATAAAAGAAAAAAAGAAACTGAATGACTACTTCAAGAAGAATTAATTGTGGGCAAATTCTTTTGT
>PVLC010032440.1:0-18176 GCA_004027655.1 Graphiurus murinus
GTAATTTAGCATTTTTGTTCACTCATAATTTCATTTAGTAATTTGGAAAAATATAGAGCAATGTTCAGCTAATCAGAAATGACTAATGTTTAAACAAATAGCAGATTTTGTTGCTTCTGATTATTAATAAAATTGTTCATTGCATTTTGAAATTAATTTATTTGAATAAATAAGCTTGTATTATGTTTTAAAAAATCAATATGATTACAATTTTCACCTTTTTTTCTTACTTCAGACAAATATATGTAAATAATAACATCAGATGCCCATTATTTACCATAAAATAAAGAATAGTAATTTTATTTCATAATTCTATATTCTTTTTTTAAGAGGAGAATAAATATTTATTAAATAATCTTAGGAAACATAACATCTTTCACCTTAAAAGTAAACAAACTCAATTTCACTTAACCCTATTACCAATCTTCCTTTTTTCCCTCTTCTTCACAGGAAAATCCTCCAAAGAGTTATCTATACTCCTTTTCTGCATAACTCTATATTCTTATAGGAAAATACTTGGCTTTGTGATCTTCGATTTTTCTGGCACCAAATATTAATTGAATGATTATTAGGTGCTACATGTTGTGTAAGGCACTGATTTCAACTGTCAGTTTTACATATACTTTGGTAAGGATAAAAGGCAAAAAAAGAAACATCATCACCAACAAAAGTATATGAAATCCTCCAATGAATAGTAGGTTACTGCAAATTTATAAAAGGCTGATTTTGATTCCTATGTATTTTTTGCTTTCTTTGCTTCCTGACCATTGGCTGCTTCCTTACATAAAGGACTATTGCTGAGTTAAAGAAAGGAAGATAGTAATGGTGGTGATGATCTCTTTAGGAGCAATAGGATTTCTCTCACTGATAAAATGACATTATACAAACTTCCAAGGGGACTCACAGAAGTCGCTGAGCAAGGCATCTGTCCACATTCCTATTTTTCTCTTCCCTACTTATAATCTACAACAGGAGGGACTTCTCTCCTCACTAAGTCGAGGATCATGTATGTACAGAGTGAATTAATGCTCATATTTCCTCAGTCCATTTTAAATTAATGTGGTGTGGAATTGTCGAGAGAGATTTCTCTGTCTCTCTGATGGTCGTCCTCCTGCTCAATGAGTTGTGTTAAATGATCCCTTTAAGAGACATCCTTCATTCCTGGCTCATAAAAATTGAGTTCTGAATAGCACTGTTTTTAGTCTATGGAATTCAACAGATGGCACCAAATGGTCAATCTATTAAACAACTTCCTAAGGGTTAATCTCCATCTGAGCCTCCATGTCAGCCTCATCCTTGTCTGCTTTTTCTATGTTTATTCATTTTAATACTATCATGTAAGCATCATTCATGTTTCTGTAGAAGATGTAGGTGTGCATATTAGCAAACTGGTAGCTTAAGAATGAGCCTAAGAATGACTGCTAGGAGCTTGTGTTGTCTTTCAACAAGGTCTTACTCGTAAATGTTTCTGTTCTACTTCAAATTGAAAATGGTGCCTACTTATGTTTTTGAAATTCAATTCATCCAAGAGAAAATTATAGGTAGCATTTTTTCTTAGCTATCAACTAGGTCTTTGACAGACACCCTCATCTTTGTTGTCAGGCTGAAACTTTCTGTTCTGGAACAGAGGAAAAAACATTCTTTACACAGTGCTTAGGAGCCTCTGAAGTCTTTATTGGTACTCTGCACACTTTCACACCTTCACGAAAAGAAAAAAAAGTAGATTTATAATAGAAACTATATTGAAAAATGTCTACTTCAAATGCACTCGAAGGACTTTCCAGTTGTTTTATTGCTACTCCAGAATGCCTTCATGTCACTGAAATAACTTGGGCTAAGCAAGGTGGACACTTTTCTGAATTTGTGGGAGGCTACCTTGAAAACGATGATGGGAAATAAATAGGCTATATTCTGCTGTTGTTATTCATGTTAGAGCTTTCTGGCAGTAAGTTACTGCTAAGAAGGAAGTAAATATGCAAGAAGCAATAAAAGATGAGCATCAAATAATTCCACATTTACAATTCCAGCACAAGGTCAATAGGTTCAAGTACACAGATATTCACTTTCTATATAAAATATGTGAAGAAAATATTAGTAAATAGTCTCTTTCTTTTAAGTATTTTTCTCTGGAAAGAATATATCTGTAGCCAATTTTGCTTATGTATGTTTCTTACTAGGCCACTTGCTTGGACAAGTAAGCACAGACACAATGTCAAGCACATGCAACCGAAACGTGCACACATCTCCTCTAGATCACATATTTCAGGCTCCATCCTTTCAATAAAACCAACTCAAATCCATTTTACCTTCTCATTACTGTAGCTTTGGCTCTCAGCAACAGACAAAGGGATAGAGTGGGA
The DNA here is from genome assembly GCA_004027655.1 of Graphiurus murinus. Lineage (NCBI taxonomy): Eukaryota > Metazoa > Chordata > Mammalia > Rodentia > Gliridae > Graphiurus > Graphiurus murinus. The sequence goes on from PVLC010032440.1 coordinate 2,361, forward strand.
AGGACTTAAGGGACTGTTGTTCCTAGATCCGATCTGAGTGATAAACTTTTGATGATCTGAGTCAAGTATGTTTGGTAAATGAAAAGAGTGTTATATTGTGATTTAATACTACTTGAATAATTCTACCTTATCTTTGCCTCAAAAATTCCCTTTGCCTAGAGGAAATAAAGTAATACTCTGGCTTGGGATGTCTGGTGAATTCTTTTCATTTTCTCTCTTGGTAGAAAAAAGAAAAAAAAAAAAAAAAGGAAAAGGACAGGACCGGCTCCAATAGTGAAGTAGAGAAAGAGAAAGATGGTTTTTGGTGAGCTTCTCCTTCTTTTCCTAAATCAACCTCCTGATCTTTTCCTGGACTCTTCTCATGCCAATGTACTGTATCAAGGGAATCACTCAATGAAAGGAATGAGAAACAATGCCAGGATAGAGAAAACAGAAAACACCAGCCATTTAAGGGCTTAGGAAGTAAGGCTGAGGCCATAGAGAAATCACAAAAATACCAGAAACACATTCCGAGTAATAATAATAGCAAATGCTTCTATACAACTTATTTTTTGCGAGGCAAAAATTCTAGTAGTCCAACTGTTATACACATAACCACTCATTTAATACTCATAACTATCCTCCCATTTTATGAGAGGGACCTAGTAAAGCATTTAAATTATTCCCACACAAAATAAATAGGAGAAAGAATTTGAACCCAGGCAGGCTGGCTCTTGAGCCCTGAGTTTAGGTTGTGTTGCATTCCACCCCTGTGAGTTTTATCAATATCAGCATAAGCATCAGTATGGAGGAGACCATGGCCAAATAATGAACAATATGAGCTGATCTTATTTTTGTTTGAGGGGAAGGTGAGATTGAGTGCATAAAAAAAGGAAAGCATAACCACATGCACCCTGTGCCTGCCACAAAGTCAGCATTGGTTATCTGTTGAGTCAAGAGTGAATAAAAAAATAACTTCCCAGGCATGATTGTGGAATGAATTCCCAGATTTTTCTCATTTCCAACTACAGTACTGATACCATATGAGAACAAATCTCAAATAAAAGATCCTCAAAGAGTTGCACACCTGCTTGTTTGGAGATCAGGGTTTGGGGTAGAACAGAGACCACTTCCCCATAGTCCACTCCGTTTGTGTACACTAGTATTCTTCCTACATGGCAGTCTATGCCACTCTGCAGACACCTCCAGCTGCCCAGTACTCTTCATCTTAAGAATAACTCAGTGAAATGTCTGTGACTGCCATGTGTTATGTCCTCTTATGGGTGACGACAATATAAATCTTAAACAAGATAGAACACTACCTTTGCACTGTACCTCCTATTGAAGAAATATGGGATGGAGGGAGGGAAGGAGAGAGGAAGGAAGGAAGAAAATAAAAGGAATAAACATTTCATTGCTCATAATTACAGTGAGTGGAATAAATTTGTGATAGTTTGGAGAATTGGGAAACCATTTATGCCAAGTGGCTTAAGAAAGACTTTCTACAGAGGTGATACTGAATTTCAGCCTTGATTCTCAGAGGTAGACATCTAATGATCCTGAAGAAGAGGTATCAAGAAGAAACAGCATATGCAACAGTCTTTTTTACTGTTATGGTTTCAGACTCAGTAACAGATTTAGAAGATCCTTGGTCTGATGAGAAATTTCAGATAATGAATCCTGTATTCTTAAGAAGTGACCAGAGCCAGGCGTGGTGGTACACTCCTGTAATCCCATCACTTGGGAGGCTGAGACAAGAGGATCACATATTCGAGGATAACCTCAGCAAAGTAGCAGGAGACCCTGTTTCAAAATATAAAAGGTGAGAGGGGTGCAGCTTGAAGGTAGAACACCCCTGGGTTCAATCTCCAGTACCAAAAAATTAGAAGTAACTTCCCAAACCTGACTTTTGCATCCTCCTCTGTATCCAGACATAAGAAAGTGATCAACCAGGCACACTCAGGAGACTTTGGCTCAGACGGGCTCAAGATCCAGAAATATGCTTTGTCTGGCATCCTCAATTTGCAGTGAGGTTTGTGCTTAAGCTGCCCAGTTTTAGGAACAGTATTAGTTTATCTTGTAGAGTTTGCTATAAAAGTGACATCAGTCAGAGCAAACTGCAGTAGCAGCTAGGATGCGGTTCAATTTCTGGCAGTGGTGCAAACAGCAACATTTGCTGCAGATTCCTGGTTACATCAGCGCTGTGGCATGGATTTTAGTTTTTTTGTTTTTCAAAGCTTAGACTCAATTCTATTTCCCCAGCCCTTCGAACAATCTCTGAGCCCAATATCATTTTCCATTTAATTAATCAGAGTCAAATTCCATGGCTCATTATTAAAAATCCTTAATGATAAAGGCTGGATGTATTTCAGTGCCAAAGTCAGAGCCAGTGTGGTTTCTGGTTTCTCTCTTTCCAGTGCACACTACCTAGCTCTGTTCAGTTTTTTCCTAAAATCATTCATAATCTGACTTCACTTTTCTATTTTTTCCTTCCGCTAATTTCTTTAAGATTCCTATTTTCTAAGTAGATCTCAAATGTGAAGAAAACAAAATTTATAGAGACCTTCTACAAAATGGCATTTAAGTTTTTCTATTTCCTTACTACACCTCAGTACTAACCTATTATTAAAAAAAAAAGACCCTGTACTGCTTTTTGTACTGATCTTTTTCAGCCTAGTCCCCCCTTAAAATGTATCTTTTGTGTGTGAGTGTGTTACTGGGGATTGAACACAGAGGCATTTTACTGCTGAGCTACACTCCCAGCCCTATTTTATTTTTTAATTTTGAAATAGGGTCTCACTATGTTGTGGAGGGTCTTGCTAAGTCCCTGAGGCTGGCTGTGAACCTATGATTCTCCTGTCTCAGCCTCCCAAGTAATGAGATCACAGGTGTGTGCTACCACCTGGCTTAAGATGTACCTTTTATCCATTTTCCACCATCAGTGAAGAGAAAAGGCTTGTTATGTGAATTTTTCTTAGATACACCCTAAGTGTATCCATTAATACAGAGGAGTGTTCACACATCTGAGATCCTAGACTTAGATACAAGTTTCGAGAGGCCTCAGAGCAGCTTTGACTCGTAAACATTACCTAAACTTAGACACATTTGGTTGAATTGTTTTCTAAAGGTAATAAAAATGTTTTATATTCATTTAATTTTAACTACTTGCCATTGCTGTTTACATATTTCAGAACATGCTAGTTATTTTTAGAAATGCATATACATATCCAGAAGTAACTTTGTTGAGTTTTTTTTTTTTTTTATTTAATGCAACTCCAGGTACAGTTCATATGGTTTATCTAGCAAGGCCTTAGACTCCAATGTTTAAAAATAGCTTGATAGACACCAATTTTTGGATCTGTGTCAGGGACCGAATTTAGACAGAGATGGTCATTGGCTTTTATAGAATGCTTAAAACAATTATTGTCAAACTTTTGGGCAGTGACCTATAGTGAAACACATTTGACTTTGCAACTCAGCATAGGCAGAACTTTAAATGCAGATATCCACATATAACATCGACACATTGATAAAATTTTAAAACATTTTATATATATGTATTCTTATCCTCACAATGCAGAATTAACTTGATTTTTTAAAATTTGTATTTAGAAAAAATGGTCGCTATCTACTTAATTCAGAACACATTAGTGGAATCATACTCTGCAATCTGAAAAGCACTCTTTTATTTTTGTATATTTTATGTATTTATCAATGTATATAAATTATACATATTTATGGGGTACCGTAATGTATACCATACAGGTAGACATTTTGTACTGTTCAAATCAAGATAAACATATCCATTTCCTCAAACATTTATCATTTTTTATGGTAAAAACACTGGCAATCCTTTCTTCTAGCTTTTCTGAAATATATTATTATTATCTATAGTCTCCCTATTGTGAAAAGCACAATTTTAAACTGGTTCTGGCATAGTACAGCTTAGAACTATATTCAGGCTGGGTAAGGAACCAAATATTCACATGATTTCCATGGGAAAAAAATGGTTTTCTGAGTTCTAAACAATCAGTTTGTAAAGAACTTTCAGAACTCATATATATCAATTATGGTCTTGCTATAATTAGTTCCAAATGTCTATATTCTGATTGATACATATCCATAGCTCTGTACCACTCATTGTTTTAGGGTAACTCAAAAAAAGTTGTTTTTTTTGGTTTTTTTTTGCGGTACTGGGGATTGAACTCAGGGGCATTCTACCTCCGAGCTACACCCCCAGCCCTATTTTTTATTCTTTTTTTTTGAAACCGAGTCTCACTAAGTTGCAGAGTGCCTCACTAGGTAGCTGAGGCTGGTCTCGAACCCGGATCCTCTGGTCTCAGCCTCCCGAATGCTGGGATTACAAGCGTGCGCCACCACGCCCGGCTTAAAAAAAAGTTTTAAACTTCTCTATTCAATGTCATGTTAAAATTAAGAAGCTATGTATGCCTTGGGTAACTTTTCTTTTGTAGGCTGTGAAAAGCAGAGAGAAAGTAACTCCAACATCTGTGGATGCACTGCAGGAAACAAACACAGTTTAAAGGCATTTTTAGGAAGTATCTAACTTCTAAAGTGTGATAATTTATTTTCAAATAACAACTCTAGTCACATTTAATGACTTTTTTGCACTATTTTACACCTATTGTTAGCAGCAAAGGAGTGAATAAAACATTCGTTCTCATATATACAATAGTCTTTCAGTAAACCTTGTGACATGCTCATTAAAAGTCTCTCATGTTTAGAACAACAGTGCATTAATAGGAATGCAATTAAGTACTTATTGCTTTTGTCATTTAAAGTAAGTTAACCAGATGGCATGAAATCCTTCAAAAGAAATTTTAACAAACAATGGAAATTTAATTGATATGCACCAGTTAACTCATTAAATAGATAGCAACTAGCTCATTACACATAAAGTAAATACATAGTTGAGTTGAATTTTTACATTCATCTTCATTTGCTTGGCTGGTCATGTGATAGTAACTTCGTAGACAAAAATATTTAAAGTACAAAGAGTTTTGTATTTTTTACATAATTATTTTTTTCCAGCACAAAAATAGAACTTGACATCATTTTTGTGGACAATAAGAGTTAAATCAATACAAAACAATAACTAGAATAATTTGAATTTCTGTTTAAATTTAAATATTAGAATAAATGTCTGTATATTACTTTAGAGACAAACAGCTATCATTTCTCCACCCAATATTAGTACTTGTATATGAATTATACATTTATATTCCCATGGGAATATAAATAAGTATCTATCTTTTAAATAAGTATCTATCTTTTCTATTTTATGCCCTTAAACTGCTTATAGTAAAATTGAATTATGTACATCTAATCAAAGAATGATTATCTATTATCTTTTGATAATAGATAATCATGATCTTTATCCTTTGCTTGAAATGCCATGGATATTCTAGATATTAGTCTTCTATTGGAGGAGTTGGCAATTTTTTTGTTCCCATTCTGTTGGCTCTCTGTTAAGGTTCTTGATAGTTTCCTTTGATGCACAGAAGCTCTTAAGCTTAATGAAATCCTATGTATTGATCCTCCTTTAAATTTCTTGTGCCTTTGGGGTCTTTTTGAGAAAGCTTTTACCTGGGCCTATGAGGTGAAATGTCATACCTATGCCCTCTTCAAATAGCTGCAAAGTCTCTGGTCTGATTTCCAGGTATTTAATCTATAAGTGGGGTTTATATCCATTTTTATGAATATAGATTTTGTATTCAGACACATTGCTGAATTTGTTAATTACTTCAAAAAGCCTTTTGTTTGAGTTTATTGGGTGTTCTAAGTATAATATCGTGTCATCAATGATATTGGTCTGTAGTCTTCTTTTCTTGAGCTATCTTTATTTGATTTTGCTATTAATGCGATCTTGCTTCATAGAATGTGTTTGAGTCTCTTTTCTTTGCAGAGCCCCCTTTCTCCTTCAGCTTATCCATTATGGTGTGACACAATTAGGAAGCCCTCATCAAACATCAGCACCATGCTGTTTGAAATTCCAGCCACCAGAATTGTGAGATAAACTTGTTATCGTTATATATTACCCAGCATCATATATATTGTTATAGAAACATAAAAGGGATGAAGGCACGTTATCTGACCATGACCTTCCTATATTATCTCATCAAGGTTCTGACATATTTTGACCCCAAAACAACTACCAATTCTTATATCCTACAATATCATCTTTTTTCTTTGTATCCAGATTAGAGTCAATGAGTCACTATTATATTAACCCCTACTTACATTTTTAACTTGTTCATATCACCCTTGTTTTCCTACTATTCTGGCAAAAACAGGAAAACTAGTTAATCTAGTAATTTTCCTTAATACTTCTATCCAAGAGAGTTAATGTGATCAAAGTATGTCAATCACTCTTTATTCTTTATTCTAATTGTCTAATTATTTTCTCTCACTTGGTGGTCATTTCAACTATGTTTATGGCCCTGTGTGCATGTGTGTGTGTGTGTGTGTGTGTGTGTGTGTGTGTGTGTGTGTGTTTGTGCATGCATGTGTATGTATCATATTGAGGATTGAACACAGGGGGATCCTACCTCTGAGCTATAACCCCCAAACTTTTCGTTTGTTTATTTTGTTTTGTTTTTTGAAACAGGATCTCACTATGTTGCTGGAAGTCTCACTATGTTACTGAGGCTGCCCTCAAACGTGGGATCCTCCTATCTCAGCCTCCCAAATACTTGGATTATAGACATGTGCCACCATGCCTGGCTAGGCTTATGGATTTGAACAATTTATTACTACTCTCAAAATTATCTCTCACAGATCTTCTTCTATAACTTCCAAATTCATATAACCAACTTACTTATTAAGATCTGTACTTTGATGTTTAATTGACATGGCAAACCCAATATATCCATACACTGAACTCATGACTCTTCCTTCTAAACCTGATTCAGCTATATCTTTTTCCAGGTAGGTAAATGACAATTTCATTTTTCCTCTTGATGGAACCAAAAAGTTTTTCATCATTTTTAACTATGAATTTCTTCTCTCACATGCCAGAAATAATTCATTAGGAAATTCATCTCTCTACATTGAAAATATATTCAAAATCCAACACTTACTGCCTCCCTTCATTTCTAGCAATGCTCAAGATACCATGCTCCTTCATGTGTGTTACAACAAGGACCTTTGACTGCACTTTCCGCTTCTCCTCAGATTCCTGTAGTTAACTCTCCACACAATATAAAGTTCAATCATTCACCTGCAAAATGCGATAATTTGACTTTTTCTTTCCCTATTTGTATCCTTTTTTTCTCTCTTGCCTTGGTCTTCTGGATAGAATACTAAGTATTATATTGAACAGGGGTGGTGATAGTGGGCAATAATTTGTTCTATTAATTAGTACACATAGCTAAAGTCATTACTGATGATATATTTATATTTCCATTAAGATGGTATGTATTAACTAGTTATTATGAAAGAAAAACATTTAATTTTTGTATACAATACTCAGTAGCCTTCTCCTCTTCCTTCTTGTTGTTGGATCTTAAGGCATAAATTTGTATTTTTCCCTTTTCATTTCACACAATATACTTAAGTCTCAACTTTTTTCCAGGCAGTTTTCTATAGTATATTAACTCACTCCTATGTAAAATGAGGATATTCAATTTTGTCCATTTATTTTCTTCTACCACACAATGTTTGTGAGCTAAACCTTTCATTTTATATTGTCAAGTATATTATATTTATCTACTCATTTGCAATCATAAGTGTACCATCTGTGCTTTTTTCTATAATACAACTGCAAAAGCTAAAAATCCTAATAATCCCATTTCTGTTTATAGCAGAATCATAGTGTAGTCTAAAAGATCTTTCTCTGAAAGTAAATATAATCTTTCATTATTTTCTCCCCTTTTTTACATCTTCCTAAGTTGAAACAAAGTTAATGATTCTTCAATGTACAAACTGAAGTTAAGGTCTGAAGTTAAAGTAGAAAGCTAAAATTAAGAGGATGAAAATTATGCGAATATCAAGCTAACTTTCTCCGTAAGTCATGCCTATCACTTTCTGTTGATGGCTGCATTGGGCATAGGGACAAAATCAAGGTCATAACCATGACCAATTTAAAGTTAACTATTTGATAGAAAACCCAAATGTAAAACTAGATTAAAGCCAAGTGTTAAATCTTACATGAAAGTATGTAATAACCAAATTTCTTCTTCACAGGAATTAGCAAATAGACTTACTGGAATCATGTCCTTTAAAGATTCATAATCAGAATCTCTATTGCATATAGGCTTGTGCTTGAAAGTTTACAATAACTGCATGGTCTGGAAAACCTCAAGACTCAAATTAATATAAAGTGTTTATACAGCAAGAATTGCCCCAGTGCTTACAGTAGCAAACATTGATCTTTTCTAGAGGAAACTGCTTCATCCCATCTCTAAGGAGAAAGAGGGGAAGCACAGAAAGGGCATCAGGTAGGTACACTTAGGGGGCCTTCACCATACCTGACTGGCAAGATCATGGGTTCTCATAGGTACATGTTAGACTAGTATAAGAGTTTTATAATATTTTGAGTGTGTAGTTCATGGTTTTCAAATAAAACAAATATATAGATTTATATTATCAATAAGGAAATATTAATGTGAGTTAATATTGATTGATTATGTTATATGGTTCTCATGTGATAATCACTTCATATGGGTGATATTATTCAAACAATATATAATATGAATATTATATTTGACATAAATATTTTATTTCATAGGTTAGGAAACCCTGTTATGAAAGATGAAACATTTACCCAATGTCATATGAAACCACGAGAGTGGCAGTAGAGTCTGGAGTTTGTGGTAGACTCAGGAATTTCACTTTTTACTTTGACTTAGTGAAAACATAATTTCTCATTTCAAAGACAAGATTGTTTATGTCCTTCTGAGTAGAGCTAATGTAAAACAAAGCATGCTCTATTTAAGAATACTTCTATCAATGGCAAAATCAAATAAATTCTACTTCCAGAAGCTCCCTTACTTGCTCCAAAATTTTAGTAGCTTTACTGATTGGTGTTTATTATTTTCCAAATTCTTCAAGGGATTCCACTTTATCAAAGTGATTATCATTATAGAATTTGAAAAAGTAACGAGAAAGGAGATGTCACAGGACAGCAACATATAACTTTAGTTCAGGGATGGGAGAAGGATATTGGAAGAGAAATAGTATTTTCTCTGGAGCAGCAATCTGTGTTGTGCTACATATCTTTGTTTATTTGTTTTGTTAGTACCCTTGAAAATATGAATTCTTCATCCTTTCTTACTACCTTATTCTCACCTCCAGATTACAGTATCCATTTCCTCAAAATATATTAGCATGAGCTTTCTATAACAAGTTTGCTTTGGAAAATAATGTCATAGATACAATCAGAGTACACATTGTTCTTTTGCTTATTCTCCCTTGTCATGGACTTCATTTTGATACCATTAGTATCTTAGTCATCTTTACTTTACTAAGCATATTAATATCCCAAAGCCGAAGTTCAATGCTTGACATCCTTTTCTCTCCTCAAGCATCTCCATAAAATTTGTCTTCTACATTTCTAAAATGTTTTACTAGTATAATTGAGGTCATTCTGCTATGACATTAACACATTTTTAGAGATTAAGTCAAATCAGCAAGAATTCTTTAAGCTAGTATGTTGAGGTATTTAAACAAACAGAGCCATAATTGCCTCTTTTAAGTTCACAACTTGTAGGTGAATAAAGAAGCCATATTGCCTAATATAAAATATTTCATTAAAGTAGTAGATTTAACAAAAATCTTATTCTATAGTCATTTGCTACTAAATTACAAAACACAGGAACAACCAAAGAATCAATGAGAAAATAGAAAATTCTATTGTAATCAGTAAATACCAATAAAACCTGAATTGATAAGCAAGTATCAACAAATGTGTAGTTTCTTGTATTTCTGTATTTAATAAATCATACTAAATTCCTACAAATTTGTTTTCAGAATAAAGTTTTGCCTTATTTCTTAAAAATTCTACAAAAATCTTTGAGTATCCAAAAAGACTTAAAGAGAGGATATTTATTTTATAAAGCATAATCAATTTTAAGTAACTGGTTCTATCACCTTTCAGATATTGTTAATTAAAAAGAAACTGTTGCACGTGTATTCTCAAAAAAGGAAGACATTGCCAACTAACTTAAGACTTCAAATGTTTTCTTTATAGAAAATACCCTTTGTGATAAATTTATGTTACAAGATCAACAATGATTGATCTTTTAATACACACTTTGTGAGAAAATACTTTTGGTTTCATGAATTTAGGATGAAAAAAAACAAGCTTAGTTAAATGTATTTAAACATCCTTTTAATGCTTCTTTTTTTAATTCGTCTTAGTTAAGAAACATAAATAAATGTACTGTAATAGATTTACTTGGGTATATTAGCATAATTCCAGACCCAATGGTGATATAACAATTTTATTTAGGAATAAGTAAATGATATGATAATGCTGTTTTTCTAATATTATTTTCTCTGATGTCTGAAAGCATGAATGATTCTCCCCAAACCAAAAGAAAAAAAAATATCAGTATGTTACATTATAAACTGAATGAAAACCCTTTGACTTAAATCAATTTTGTTACTGTTCAAATTATAAAATCCAATCATGTACTCATTTTTAAATATTATGTTTTTTCATAAGACTGAAAGTTTGGGATCAAACTCATAATTTGTAGTAAATTGTAAGAATAACAGCAGTAATGAACATAACAAATGTTTATGTAGTGCTCTACAATTTTCAAATTTCTTTTGAATGTATAATTTCATTTAGGTACTATAAAATGTATTTGATAATATGTAATGCCTTGTGTTCTGTCAGTATTTTTAATACTATGAAGTCCTTGGTGAGTCTTCTTTGAGCAAGAAAACCAGCAAGGTCTGGGGTGCCAGCTCTTATGAAAACTATAGGACATGAGCAATTGTTAAGAATTAGATGCCACACATGTAAAAAGTAGCATGGCTTAATGACAATGAACAAGCATTCATGTTTCCTGTATAGTCCACAAACAGATGGTAAGTGTGATACAATAAAGTTGTTCCATTGCCACCTGATTGAGTTGGAATTTTTAAGAGCACACTTTTGCCTGTTGAAGTGCAAAGCTAATGATTGATTCTCAAGTCTTTAAATTATCCTAATCAAGAAATATTATGATAGATAGTCCTTAATCAATGTCTTTGGGATAGGGAAACCTATCTATATCCATCCATCCATCCATCCATCCATCCATCCATCCATCCATCCATAATCTCAAAAAAATTGTGTAAAGACAAACATAGTATATAATTTCCCAAATGGGTAGATTTAACATTACCTTGGGGTTTGTGAAGGTTTCCAATTCTACTTTGATGTTATCAAATGTCTTAATGTGTCATCAAGTGCTATTCCTTAAGAAAACATCTTGATCTATTATGTCCAGGGAAAACTGGTTTTGAGTATTCACAAATATGATGTTTATCCACGTTTACTAAAAGGAAATAAACTAGAATAAGGAGACTTGCTTTTTGTAAAACTTTGAGTAATTTGACTGCCTAGGGTTTTAATTCATACCTGATTTTTATTACCATAGTAACTAAAATAAAAAGAACTACATCAGTTGAGCAATATTCTATAAAAAGAGGAGACTAAGTAGTTTTTAAACATTAAAAGTGAAAAACAATTTAATTTTCAAGAAAGACATTTTCAGCCACTTATTCAAAATGTTCTATAATGGGACAAGGGAGTTATTTCATAGTATAATAAAGTGAAAATGATTGTAGTTTTAATCAGAAAGCTCCTGTATTTTTGTAGCTTACTGAACTTATTTATTTTCTCTAGTTGTTTGATCAACTAGAGAATTTGATTTATTGCATATCTTGGATATTTAGTTTAATTTATTACTACAAGAAACAGAAGTAAAAATAGAAGCTAATGATCATGGTTTCCTGCTTGAGGAATGGCCAGTAAATCTTATCTGTGCAAGAAAACTGCCTTTGAAAATGCCTCCCCATTCAAAAGCTATTTTAGTTAGTTGAGAATGAGAATATTCTATTAGATTAAACTAATTCCAGTAAGCAGAAAGGGGCTACTAGGAAATATCAACAATGTTGTCAGAGCTATGTAGATACAGAAAGCCAATTACTTCAGATAGTCAAGCACTTTCTTAAGTATTTTATTCTAAAATAGATCTGGAATCACTAGGTTTGGCAGAAGATTGCAGGCAGGATGATTTCATAGAACACACATCTTAGCCTTTGCTAAGGAGCAAATCTTAGGCCAGCCAAGAACACTAAACTTATACCCTAGCACACCTTAATCTGGACACTGTGAAAATCACCAGGGCCAGGAAAATGAAGGATACAGTAGCAATCAAAGGAGTGTTAAGGGATGGATAGGAGGAACCCTAATACATTGTTGGTGGGATTGTACATTAGAGAAACCACTTTAGAAAACAGTGTGGAGAATCCTCAGATGAATGGAAATGGACCTGCCATATGATCCAGCAATACCACTTCTGAGCATCTATCCAAAAGAATGGAAACCAAACTATCAGACTGATGCATGAGACATGTATGCATGTATGCCTCTACCAGCTTGTACCTAACAAAGATATATGATTACAATACACCAATAATAAAAAAGGAAGAATAAAGCATTCCTCTCTAACCAAGACACTATACTTATGCCAAACACACTAAACTATTCCTTAATTACCCAGAATGCACTTAAAAGTTCCCATATTTAAGATAACATTTGCTTATCGTATTCGTTTTTGCTGTTATATTAAAATACACTTCTCAGTATGTTACTTTTTGCATTGAACCATGTTGCTAAGTGCCTGGTCAATTAGAAGGGTTGACCTCCATATCCTTTTGTATTTTCTACATATACAATACTATCATTTATAACAGTATTTATATTTTCCTTTTCTAATCTGTATGTTTAACTTATAATATCTTACCTTTTGAACTCATTGAGGGTTTTTGCTGTTGTTTTGTTATTCTCTACTCAAATTCTTTTATTTCTCTCTGCTTAGCTCTGGCCAATTTAATTTGATCTGTCTTCCAGTTTCCTGATTATTTCTTTAGTTTCCCTTAACCCACTGTTTATTACAGATATTATATATTTGTAGTATGCAATTTTAATTTTTTTTCTTGTGATTTTTTTTTTCACAATAGTTTCCAATTGCCTTGCTATTTGTTTCTTTCAGAAGGATTAGCTACCTGCTGTTTCTGTTAGTAATTTTGCTCATCGTCTTGGGTGCCTGATTATCTTTGATTACATATTTGACATTATCAAAATACTTGAATAACTTCTCAGGTCAAATATTGTACCAAGCATTTTCTACTTTTCATGGAGGCACTTCACTATCATTCTGGTACATTTTTTGGAATAGTGATATGTGAATAGCAAAGATGAATGCTATTCAACTGCAGGCTTGAGATGCACTGCTTAAATTTGACATTAGTCTTAAAATAGGCATAATTTTAGAGTCCTAAGTTTTGATTTAATATAGTGCATTCCATTTTAAATACTGCCACCCCACACAGAAGAAAATAATTAAGCCTTTTAGCAAACTCATCTGTTAATATCAATTCTACAAAGAAAAACATGGCCCCAAAACTGTAGTGATCATTTCATTTTTGTTTGTATATTAAAACATCATGTAATATACCCTAAATATATTTTTCAAATATCTCAATACATAGATAACAACTCTGGATCCCTATCCTCACTCAGTTTGGGCCAGTTAATTACCATTATTTTATTGAATCATTATATGTATAAAATATATTTTACAAGAATCTACTTGGCTTTGTCTTCAGTGAAAGGATTGATCTGAATAATTTAGTGTTATTATTAGAAGCAAAAGCCTTGTTACTTATTTTTAAATTCTCAAAAGCTTTAATTAATGCCATCACTATCATTGTTTAAATATAATTATCATTATTTTTAATTGATATGAGCTTGCCACTGTTTTATGCACCATAACTTCCATTTGCCCACACTTTCTTCGGTGTTTAAATTATTTCTCAGACAGGCATGGTGGTGCACAGCTGTAATCCAAATACATGGGAGGCTGAGACAGGAGCATCACACATTCAAGGCCAGCCTCAGCAACTTAACAAGCGCTTCATCAATTTAGCAAGACCCTGCTTATAAATAAATAAATAAATAAATAAATAAATAAATAAATAAATAAATAAATAAATAAATAAATAAATAAAAAATAGGGCTCAGGGTATGGCTTGGAGGTAGAATGCCCCTTATCTTTTTTGCCACTACTACAAACAATTTCTGAACAAACTCCAACCTTTGTAGTCCTCTAAATGATAAACGATGAGTAATGAATTGTTTTAGTCTTCACTTAAGAATATTATATTTCACACTCAAAGTTGGATGGGTAAAGATATCTTGATCAGCATCTGTTTTCTCACAAAACTCTAAAATATGAAATATATTTTATCTTATGGCTTTTTGCTGCTTCTAGCCTAGACTTTTTTCATACATTATTTTTCAGCCTATCTAATGACTTTCATGATATTGTCTTTGCTTTAAGTTTTACATATTTCATATGATATAATGGGGCATGCATTCAACTTTAATGTATTCGTTTCAGAAATAAATGTGCTTTATCAACCTGAAGAGCCATGTCATGACTCCATTATTAGAAATTCTTTTTTTTTATTAATTGGTACATTGTAATCATACATCTTTGTTAGGAAAAAATTGATAAAGGCATACATGCACACATTTCTCATTTATCCACTTCCCCAATTCCCACCCTACTCCCTTGCCCTCCCTCCTTCTCAAGTTCAGTTTAGTGATTGACTTTGATATATTTGTGAAAGTACATCATGTGCATTAGGGTGTCCCCCACCCCCACCCTGTCCATCACCTTCAGTTAAGTCAACTTCTTCGCTTATCTAGGGTTTCTCAGTTTTCATCTGGAGTCCCTCTTATGCCTCATCTTCTCTCTAGCATCCGCAAATTCAGGAGAACATATGCTTCTTTTACTTTTTGTGACTTACTAATCTCACTTAATATAATGTTTTCCAGTTGCATCCATTTCCCTGCAAATAACATGATATTCTTCTTCTTTATGGAGGGGCAAAATTCCATTGTGTACATATCCCATAGTTTTGTAATCCATTCATCTATAGATGGACATCTTGGCTGGTTCCATAGTCTGGCAATTGTGAATTGCGCAGCTATAAACATAGATACACGTGCATCGGTCTGATAGTTTGGTTTCCATTATTTTAGGTAGATACCCAGAAGTGGTATTGCTGGATCATATGGTAGGTTCATTCCCATTCTTCTGAGGGTCTTCCATACTGTTTTCCAAAGTGGTTGCACTAGTTTGCAATCCTACCAACAATGTATTAGAGTTCCCACTTTCCCATACCCTCGCCATCATTTGTTGTTGTTTGTGTTTTTTATGATTGCCATTCTGACTGGAGTTAGGTGAAATCTCAAGGTAGTTTTGATTTGCATCTCTCTGATTGCTAACGATATTGAACATCTCATACTTTTATAGGCCATTTGTATTTCTTCTTTTGTGAAGTATCTATTTAGATCTTTTGCCCATTTTTTAATTGGGTTATTTGTTTTCTTAGCTGTGAGTTTCTTGAGTTCTCTATGTACCCTAGATATTAGTCCTCTATCAGAAGAGTAGCTGGTAAAAATTTTCTCCTACTCTGTGGACTCTCTGTTGAAGTTCTTGATAGTTTCCTTTGCTTCACAGAAGCTCTTCAGTTTAATGCAATCCCATGTATTGATCTTCCTTTGAGTTGCTTGTGCTTTTGGGGTGTGGT